>JAWNKV010000325.1:1475000-1632500 GCA_035041805.1 Amiota mariae
CGAACAGAGGACACACAGCACAACATTAAAAAAAAAAAAAAAAAAAAACATAAAAAACTTTCTAGTTTGTAAGTTTTTAAATAAATTATTTTCTGATTAAAACATGCTTCATGTTCTTCATGCTTCATGTTGCATGCTGCATGTTGATGACGATAATGATGATGTTAATAATGATACTTCTGATGATGATGATGGATGTCCATTTGTTTTTAATTCATTTTATTTTGCTTTCATTTTTCGGGTTTTTGCAACAAAATTTAGCAAACATTTTCCCAGTGTGACGACAGGAAATATGCGAGGACATCACAACGTTTAATGAAATGAAATGCAAAAAAAAAAAAAAAAAAATTCATGAAAGCTTTTAACAAACATGGCGCAAACTTCCTGTTGTGATCCAATCGTCCTTAGTCACTTTCTCCCTTCTTTTGATAAAATATATCTCTGTCTGCCTGTTGGACTTTTCCACATTTCCATTAGATTTTTGCATTGCCTTCCCACTGATTGGTTTGAGTTTGGTTTCATTTCCGTTATTGTCGCCTCTTTTCGTCGTTTGTTGCCATTGTATATTTTCATCATAATCACTGCTGGCATAATAATTATCATCATCATCATTGTCATTATCATTATCATTTGCCATTGTTTTGTTGGCCAATGTTGTTGTCGGCGCCGCCGCCATCACCACGGAATGGCAATAATTAATTATAAAATTACAAGCAACATACGTTTGTAGTTCATTCAGAGGGTCCTCGTTTTATATATGAGGATCTATGCCTGCGTATCTATGTGTGGGGGACAACAGTAGACCAGACCAACTAATCAAACTGACTGCCCTTTACCGCTACCGCCATCAAAATTGCCCAACAATATTATGTTTATGTTCTCTGCTGGTCTATTTAGTTCATTAATAAAATTGATTTATTCGCCTTTAGTTTTGTGGCTTTTGGGAATATTTTAGGTAGCAATTTCACTATTCAACACAACAAGAAAGAACAAAGTTCAATTTAGTTTTAGTGTAAGTGTTTGTATAAGAAATAAAACAGCAATAAGTCAATTTAAGTAAAGCAACGATTGATAAATAAGAAATGTATTTAATATTAGACAACAGTTCTTATTGATTTTAGAAGTTAATCAATAAAAATATTTTCTGATAACTAAGACACATGATTTTTATCATATTTATGTTTTCATGTTGTGTTCGTAATAGTTAAACCAAGAAAGATGTCAAAGAATATACATATTTAGAAAAATCCACCAGAAATGTCGGAGAAAACAAAATAAAAAAGTAAAGCATACCTTTAGGGATAATATTAATATGCCTGGAGGTCTGCATGAAGGCAAAAAAACGCCGTTCGAATTTACAATGTTCAAAATGAATTGAGTGAAATAGAATGCGACGCCGAATGAATTCGAGTGGATTTTGTGCGCTCACGTCAGATTCAGTCGCACAACATTGAAACAAAGATAAACGAATTGAATGAGTTCGAATGAGAGGTTGGTTTCGAATTAATTCGAATGCATTCACTTTTTTGCAAAAGAATAAGGGTTGTTTTTGTTTTGCTGTGCGAAAGAAAACAACAAAAACAATGGAACATTTTGTTTATAACACACAACCACTTACAGACTCGTCGGCGTCTTTTGCTGCGCTCATTATCTTGTACGACAAATGAATCAATGAATGATTCGAATTAATTCGAATGTCTCGGCTGTGCCGATGTATTTATTTCGTTTTGCACGCTATTTCATTCCAACACATTTCACAGAATACAGACGGATTTCGAACTCAAAACACAGTCGCATTCACATTCATTCATTTCGTGTTTCGCTCTCATTCAATTCAATTCAATTCAATTCGAATTCATTCATTGGACTTCAGTAGTGAGCGAAGCCACGCAGCTGTCTAGTATGTACTAGAAACCACTTTCGTCTCAATTCTAACCCAATTCCATTTCACGGTGTCCTGGAAACAACTGTTGACCGTTTCGAAATTGGTTAAATTTATACAGGCGATTTGGTTAAATTCTCTCTTATCTGTAGTTATTAAAGGAAAAAAACAATTCCAAAAACTGTACTAGTTTATTGTTTTCCTCGCTAAACTGCATTTAATACAAAATACTTGCTTGGCATCTGTGGCTGAGTATAAATTGTAGCAAGAGTCTTCAAAAAAAAATCAACGATAAGTGCCGCCACAAACTCGATACGTGTAAGACGCCCCTAAAATGAAAAAAATTCAATCAGCTATTCGTTCGAACATCAATGTTCGAAAAATGAAATCACAGAGTTGTCTAGCACACCCAGGTTTTTTTTCGGAAGAAAGTGAAAACGCCCGACTTCAAAAACGTCGGTGTTTTCTAGTACATATCCGTTTGTTATGTTTTAAGCAAAGCTTTTGTAGATTAAAGCAGTTCGTTATTTATGTAAATTTTGTCTATTTCTTTATCGCATGACCAAGATAAAATACAAGCTTATTTATATATTTTATATTTCGTCAATTGGTCGAAATTCGACCGTCCAAATGGATATTTCCAGGGACTGAAATTGCTTGAATATTTCCAGGGACTGAAATTGCTTGAATATTTCCAATGCATATAAAATTGCTTAGCATCGACACTAAGAAAAAAAATAATATCACCCCATGCACTTGCATATAACAAATAGTTTTGTCTCTCTCTCTCTCTCTCTCTCTAAATATCATTAGCACTTATAAATATAAACTTTTAATTAAAAATGACTGTGTAACTTTTTTTAAAATATTTTATTGATAACACTAAAGTTCTTGATAAAATACCAAACAAAAAAAGAGAAAAGAAAATCGGTTGACAAACAGAGGAGAAAATGGGATTGAATTAAGTATTTTGTTTTTATATAGTTAATATTTTGAGAATACCAGAAAAGTGAGGATACAATTATCATAAGTACAAAAGTAATAAATGGTTTTCCGATATATTATAATTGCAATGCAGTTTATAAATATTTGCTGCAATTCTCAATTATGATTTTTCATGAAATTCTATTTACTTATTATTTTCCCATAATAAAAATAATATTTTTATTGAAATTTATGTTATTTTAATTTGTTCAGGTTAAACAATTAACATAGGACAAGTGGATCATGCTATATAATTATATATTTATTTATTGATATACTTATATTGAGATTATTGTTTGAAATATATAAATTAACATAATATTCCCCAAGACTGTAGAAAATTAACGTCTACCTTCGATAGAAAAAATATGAAACGGTTGTAACGGCAAGAAATGGAAATATTACAGAACAAATACTCGTAGATGAAATACGGTAAATTATGACATGACAGCATTAGTAACATTAGTAAACAAGTAAACAGCAACTGGAACACTAACGGAGCATTAAACATTGTTTGATTTGTGCCTAAGCTTCTTTAGTCTTCCCGCAGTATTAGATATTTCAGTCTGAAACTGACACTCAGGAAAGCACATCGTGCCGTCAGGAAAAGACTCAGGATGAAAGAGTCATGGCGAAACAATATGTTTAGCTGAAAACATGAAGTGAAATCCAATGTCTATAAGTCTTAAAAAAAAATATCAAAAAATTATTATTATAATTTTTTTTTTGTGTTTTTCTAATGTACATTTATTCTATTCTTACTCTGAATACCGCATCTGGATATGATGTTGTCTTAAATATGTTTTTGTTAATGCCTATTTTTTGATATTATTTTATATTTATTTTCTATTAAAATCTTACTTACAAATTTCGCATCCATGTTCTTGGTAGAGATTTAAATTGATTGTTACGTTACTTAACAGATTTTTTAAGTAATTTTGCTTTAAGACCTTGTGATCTTCATTTTGGAAATATTAACTTTTGAATGCGTTCCAAATCAGTTTTTCTAAACTCATGTTCATCATACTCAATCTGATGCCCATTGTTTTCTGCTTTGATGCTATCATGATGTTCTGGATTTATATTGGAAAATAAAGTCATACCATCGCAATGATATGTGAATTTTAGTTTCAGTCCAAGAGACTCTGCAGTTTAATTTCTATTAAAATTTCACTTAAAATTTTTTCAGCCATTGGCAAAAATACGAATTTATATATTCTGTAATTAAGTCCAGTGCCCGTGGTTTAGTACTTATTGGAGTTCGAGACCAAGTTCATTCCAACGAAATTATAATTATTTCGTTCATTTAAATGATTATTAAATGAGATTTAGTTTTTTCATCATTTTTCTTTGTTTTGGCTTTTCATTAAATTATTCAAAGAAAAGCCGCCTAATCTTATTATGAAATGTAATGAAATGATGAAACAATTAGATCAGAAATAATGCGAGTAATGCTAAAGAATTGTGCAAATGTTACCAATAATTGAAGCAAATGTTTAACTCAATTCAGTGTAACAAAAACTTGCAAAGGCAAAAGCAAAAGCAAATCATAGAATAGTTTAGCTAATCATCCCATTCAGTCAGCATCCATCAGCATTACCACCACAGAGTATCCCATAATCTGATTGTTGTTGGTCGTGGGGTGGTACCAATTAAAAACACATTTCATGCCAATCATTAGTATTTGAGGTGGGGAAAATGGAAAAGGATTCACTCAGTTTAGTGGCATCATGAGTTTGAGTTTTACAATTGAGTTGCAGCAAAAACATCAGCAGCTTGTGCTTTTTAGAAAAGTGCATTTGAAATAACAAAAATTAAATGAATGAAGGAATGAATGAATGAATGAAAGAGAATGACTACAACATAAATAAATATGATAATTATAAGCCAAACAAATAGTCAGAGAGAGAGCATCAAACAAACTTACTCTCCCCTTCCCATTATTTGGCCTTAAGAATAAAGTAAATGGTTGTTAGATGTAAGTTGAAGAAAATGGTAGAAGGATAAGGAACAATAAATTATTTTCCGCGAACAAAACACAAAACAAAATAAAACTTGATGGTAATTAACGCTTTCAATCTGTTACCATCAAGCAGCATTAACAACTGACTGACTTGCTTTCTGTGTCCTCTACTTTCTCCTTATTTTACATTCTACTACTTATTATCGTTATTCTGATGAAAATGTTAATTTGAATGAATTTAATTAATTAGTAATGAAAGCAAGTAGCCAAAAATCAAATCAGATTTAGCCAGACTACAATAAGATGGTGATGAGATTGTGAGATTGTGGCAATCATCTGCTGTCAATCAGCATTTGAAATGTTGTCAATGGCAACGATGTATGAAATTGGTCACGTTTGTGGTTTTACCAATTTACAATATATAACTACATATGTATACTCGTATATGCCTTGACTGACTTATGCTTTATTAATTTTGTTGTAAGAGTTCTTACACCAACATATACCAACATATAATTGTGGTTTGAAATCAATGGTGGCTTTCAAAAGACTTTAATAGATGTGGCCAGTGTTGTCAGAGGGTCATTTGAATTGGTTGTCAGGGGATTAATAAATTCTACTACTTGCATATTCATGAAAGCAATTAGTGCTCTCGATTTATGTTCAATAATATTTCGTAAGAAGATTTTATTTTTAATTTAAGAGATAATTTCTAATTCAATTGAATTATTATTGTCTCAAAAGATTTTTTTGTATACCTTTCTCACAAATACATACAATTGTGAATGGAAAGGAAGTTACAATAAACCCAGTCGAGGCCGCAACGACAAAATGTGATTAATTATCTCAATCCTCCAATTTATGTGTATTCCAAATTTTTCACATTCCACCTATTTCCATCCATTGTGCGTGTGTGTCACATTTATTGTTTACAAAAAAAAAAAAACATTTTTGTTACATTTTGTTCTGTTATAACGTTTATAGTTATGAACCACTGGAAGAACAACTAATAATTTACAACGGTAAAATTTTAATTCTATTTCATTTCAAAAAAAAAAAACAGTTTTATTAATTTCCTTTCGTACAGCCTGTACACTGAAAAAAAAATTGGATGCATTAATATAAAAGAACCAAATGGCAACTTCTCAACAAATAAAAAACAATTTAGAACCGTTTTAAAATTTTTTCTCTTTTTTTTTAACTATAAAAATATTTATTTGAAATCAGTTTTACTTTCACATATATTTAAAAACCATACATAATAAAATAATTTAAACTTAATGCTAAAATTACAATACTTAATTTAACTTATCAAAGCTTATCTAAATAAGATTGCAATCTATTCTTATTCTGAAGACCACATCGAAGGAATTCCGTATTTTTCTTTCAATATGTTTTTTCATTTCAACGGTTATGAAATCGTCTATTATGACAACTTCTCAAAAAAATGAAAAAAAATTAGGAACTCTATAAAAAAAAAAAATTTTAAGCTATAAAAATATATATTTCAAATCAGTTTTTCTTTCATATATTTAAAAACTATACATAATAAATTAATTTAAACTTAATGCTAAATTACAATACTTAATCTAACTTATGAAAGCTTATCTAAATAAGATTGCAATCTATTCTTACTCTGAAGACCACATCGAAGGAATTCCGTAATTTTTCATCAAATATGTTTTTCATTTCATCGGTTATGAAATCGTCTATTACATACAATGGCAATCGTTCCGGATTGTTGTTCGCCATTAATTTAAAGCCCTCGAAATTTTGTTTGTGTCTTATTTCTAGATCCTCTTCTGAACTAAGTTTTAGCTTATTCTTCACGATAATGTCAATGATGAACCCAATAAAAATAAAATTTTTTTTTTAACTATAAAAATATTTATTTGAAATCAGTTTTACTTTCATATATTTAAAAACTATACATAATAATTTAATTCAAATGACACATCCTCCTTGCCGCTCTGATAGTTGTCCTTTTTTTTAAGTTTTGGTTGATTGGTATGATTTTTCATCACTTTCAAAACCAGGTTACAATCCTCCCAATCCGTTGCAGTACTTATTACCATTTTGTTGGCGATAAAGTCGTTACAACTGAGGATATCCTTATTCAGTTCATCGGTTATGAATTTGTCTATTAGATCCAATGGCAGTCGTTCCGAATTGTTGTTCGCCACTAACATGAAGCTCTCGAAATGTTATTTGTCTCTGATTTCTGGATCCTCTTCCAAAATGAGTTTTAGCTTATTCTTCACGGTAATGTCAATGATCTCTTTGTCTGACATTTTGTTTATTAAAATGTTTTATATTTATAATAAATAATAAAAACAAATAAAAAAAAGTAAGTAGAAGGTGGATATGGGCATTTTGAAATTGATAGACTTTGACGTTGAGCTGATTTTAAAAGTACAAAGAATTAAACTACCTACATCCATGAAATTCCAGGATAGAATTCCAATGGACAATGAGTTTGTTGGTGACAAAAATAAAAATGCAATAAAAAAAGTAAAATTTTTTACTTGTGGATTTGTGGTTTTTTTTAACCCCAATTTACCTGAATACACAAAGAAAATGAAATAAACACATACACTGTACAGACACTTAAAAGATGCATATACCTAAATAATTACCACCAATATCTGACCAGACCATGGAATACGTAAACTGGTATCTACATAAGGGTGAAAGAGTAAGACGTTATTTCTATTAAAGCAAAATAGGATTTATTTTTTTGGAAATAATTAAAAAAAAACATTTATTTTTAATTGTTTTTTTTTTTTAATTTATTTTCCATAATTACTGATCCCTTAATTAGTTAATTAGTTGCAGTGTATAAATACTAGGAAGAATATTAATAGAATCTCATAACCACGGCAACTTTTAAAGTGTTTAAATCGTAAGCGATTCTATCAGAATGGCAGAGTCAAAAATTTCGATTAAAGATTATGAGATTAGCACGGAAGAGGACAAATCGCACATCTCCATAGAAGCAAATATTCCAGAAACTATCCTCGAATTTATGAATGAATATGGTTCAAAAGATGAAGAAACTGTTACGGATACTCTTACAGAAAGTGTTTCACAGTCAACGACATGTTCCAATATAATTACTTCTTCTTCTGAATCTCCAAAAAGTATACAACCAACAACTGCGATTAACGAATGTGATGTCAACACGGAGGTGGACACAGAAGAATATATTCCAGACATTGTCCTCGAAATAATGAAGGAATATGGATCAATAGATAATTATACTGATACGGAAACTGTTCCACAGCCAACAACCAGTCCTTCTCAAGGTCCAAAGAAAAAAGAACCAACAACTGCCTATAAAGTATTTTTACATCGCCAGGAAATTCATCGTACTAAATTGAATTTGGCAAATCTCTCCCAGACTAAGGCATCTCTCACCAAAGGAATAGTTTATGATGCCAGAAGTATAATCTTCATGCGTAAGCTACAACAAACTAGATTGCATCAATATAAGATAGCAGTTGGCCAAGCGTTGTCAGCACAGAAATCAAAAAACAAAAATCTAAAGCGTTTACAGCATCAACCTAAAACTGATGACGATAGTAGTAGTGATAGTGATTAAAAATAAATTAAAATAATATAATATAAATATAAATACAAATAAAATTAAATTAAATAAATAAAAATTAAATAAATTATATTAAAAAAATAAATCAAATAAATATGTTTTACATTTCTAGTTTTTAAATTTAAATTTAAAGATTATGTACTATAATTAATAACTGTACTTAAAAATCTTTTTCAACACATAGAAGCAGTTGCATTCAGTGATTAGTAATTGATTAACAAGAAAACAAAGGTTCTTTCTAGAATCCATACATATTTTTAGAAATTAAAGAATTAAAGAATGAACCCTTGCTGTTCTTGCTAAATCGATTCTTCTAGTAATTTTGATTACATACTCAATGTTGTCTCTAATACACGATTCCAATTATTACAAACAGAATGAAAATACTGAAGTATTTATATATATTTCCCAAAGTTCCTAGGTGGAACACAGGGCCTCAACAAGCATCTTATAATTCGCCTTGTCAACCCGCTAAAGCTTTGATTTGTCTCCAGGAACGTCCTGATTTTTGCACTTCTACTTCAACTTGCCGTCTCCACGTATTGGCTGGTTTCCCTCGCCTACGACTCCGTTGAGGATTCCAGTCCAATGCTGTCCTTGTGATGTCATCTTATGGCTTACGCAATGTGTGCCCGATCCATTTCCATTTACGGCTACGGATTTCTATGCCAACAGGTGTTTGTTTAGTTGCAGTCTGAAGATCAACACTGCTAATAACGTCGGGCCAGAATATCCGCTGCTGACCCACCAGTTTTTGAGATAATGCTACCGAGATAGCAAAATTCATCCACTTCTTCCAACGGTTAACCGGCAATCTGAAGCGATTCTGTTTCGGTGGTGGTAATACCCATTACCTTTGTTTTGGCAATGTTGATTTTTAGACCGGTTTGTGCTGCGACTTCACTTACCGCCAGAAGTTTGGCTGATATGTGCGAGTGTTTGTGCGAGATCAGACAGATATCGTCCGCGTAGTCCAGGTCCTCAAAGCGGCCGCCCAAACCCCAGGAGATACCTCTGTTTGCCGCACAAGCAACGGAGATAAAACACAGCCTTGCCTCACACCGGTTTGAATTTCAACGCCTGAAAGTATTTAATACAAAATAATAATTCCTTCAAATTCACAGAATTTACATCCTAAAATATTCCACTAAAATGCAATAATCAACTCAGTTCACTTTTCTCTACTATACTTTTTTTTTTTGTTTTTTTTTTTTGTAGCATGAAGTTTGTAGTATTTGCAACTAAACGTAGCAAACAAATCACACCAGAAAATACAAATACTTGCAATCACAACACCACCAACGAGTCTACGAGTAAAGGAAGATATGTACAATTTGTGTGCGGCACTCGAAACATAAATGCGCCACTCATCCGGAATGCTCCGGCATGTTCCGGCAAGTTGGCAACATAGTAAACGATAAACCCTAAGTGTTGGTGGCGTAAGATTTATGGTCGAAAACGAGCCACCAGTTGCAGTAACAGCATCGCAAACTTATTAGTAAAGTATGAAGAGAATAGTATTGTCGAAAAATAGTAGAGTACTAAGTAAAGTAAATGACATGGGCGCCTACAGGTGTAATAGATAGACACATAGGCAAAAGATAAAAGACAGTAATGAAAATGAATCAATAAATTGAAGAAAATTTGTCATTTAAATTTAGGTCCAGTGATATTTTTCATTGTACAATATCTTCTACGTAAGTCCATGTCAGATGGATTTTCAACTTATTGTGTGAGACTGCAGAAGTGAGGACGATTTGCAATTTTTGGGAACAATTTTTGTATCTACAAAATGCATACGTGGTTCTGTTGTGTGCATTAGAGGCATTTAAACTTTACTATCAAAACATATACTATACAATAAATAGAGAAATGCTACTAAGCTTATTGCCGAAATTGAGAAAGAAGGAGTCAAAAATCAAAAATTTTTTACAAAAACAAATATTTTTTTATTCTTTTCAACAGTATTATTGGTGCAACATGTCGCTGATTCTCATAGTAAACCCCTAACCCAAGTTTCATCTATAAACAACTTGGCATTGTTATGATGGCTGGGCAAGTCTGAGGCAAAGTTGTGTGTTGTGTTTATCATTTATTTTCGAAGTTGTTTGCACTCGGACATACATATAGTACATGTATCACATTTAAAATCTGTTGTAATACGATCTGAAAGAGCACTTAATTCTGTTTTTGTTTTTCAGTTTTTTATTTATATATTTTTAATTTTTTTTTTTTTGTGTATTTTATTTATTTTCTCATTTAGTTGGTTTCGGTGGTTAAGGGTTTTTGTTGTTCTCCCCACTCTCTCTCTCTCTCAATTTCTTAAAATAATACAAATTTATAAACATTTTTGTGGATTTTGTGGAGAGACTATTTTTACTTTCGTTTTTATTTTATTTTACTATTATTTTTTCATGTACAAATACTACGAAAGTACTTAGTAATAGTTTTGATAAAAAAAGTTTTTATTCATTCATTTAGTTTGCATCCGTAATGAGTTTACTTGGTCGTAAGTTGGATAAACAAAACCAACATACAAATAAATAAATAAATAAACAAACAAAGTACTCGTACATATAACAAAATGTCAAAGTAAGCAGCTTTTAGATGCAAATAATCGTACATAAATATTTATTCATGGAATATTCTATAGATCTACATACGTGCATAGATGCATACATACACATACATACATACATACATACATATATACATATATACATACACACATACATATACATATATGTACCTACTTATGTACTTATGTTTTTTCATACAAGTGTCCTATGAAGATCAGTTGGCCAGAAATGTCAACAAAAATGAGATAATTAATTTTATTTTATTAATTTCAAGAATCGAAAATGACTACTTAATTACTATAATTTGGAATGTGTCTCAAGAAATTAATATTCATTACTTATATTTTTTTTTAAACTTTGTGTACTTAGTGATTCTATTGTAATTTTAAGAACTGTCAACAAATCTATTATTATTATTTGATTGAGAATTGAAAAATAAATATAAAATTCATATTACTTTGAAAAGTGTGACTCTACTAGAACTTTTGTCAAGTAAAATTTATAGTAATACATACTACACTATACTCCGGCTGTCTGTCTGTCTGTCTGAACGTGATATACTCAAAAACTACTGAACGGATTTTTATACGGGTTTCACCAAAGGACGGAGTGATTCATCAGGTAGGTTTAGGCAAAATAAAAAACCCCTAAAGAATAGCTGAAAATCAGTATACATTAATTTTTTTGGAAAGGAGAGGCAGGACAACGTCTGCCCGGATGTTTAGTAGTAGTAGAATTAAAGCAGGCGAATATCTTGAAAAACATAATATATATGATGACATAAGAAGTTTACATTTTTAATGAAATCTTCTAGTAGGGGTAGATTCATTCATATTTATTTAGAGAAATTGGTTAAAAATTTGGAAACATTCAGCATTGTTGTTATCAGAGAGTTTGAGGGGACACATGCAACCAGGTTCAATATTAATTCTATAATTTTTAGACAACCAATGAAGCTTTCATATTATACCCATATATTGCTAGGCTTTCGAAAATTGATGGCGTATCTCTTTGTTCTTAAAACTAAAGAAAATAATAAGAAAAATAGTGACTTCTGACAATTAAATAAATTTATCTTCTTTCAATAGAGTTAACACTGTTTATATTGTGTTCAGCAGTAAACAATTGTCGTAATGTGTTTATGTTATAATATTGTACTAATGATCACCAAACAATATTCCGAACTTAAAATGAAACTGTTTTGCAACTGAAACCGACATAAATAAATAAACAAACAAAAAATGCTTAACCAAAATAACAAACTTGTCCATTAAAACTTTTCTTTCAATTTTTATTATTATTTTTCTGATAAAAAGATGTACATATGTATTTATATATATATATGGACAGATAGAGAGAGAGAGAGAGTTCTGATGCAAATGAATAAATACTATATTTTTTAAAAAACAAAAAACAAAAAACTTTTTAATGTTACATAAACATTTTGTGTGGTGTGTGGTATGATGATTATGAAGGCCCAACTTAGGACTCAAAAAGCTTAGTAATATAGAAAGAATATCATCGAAATGTAAAGTAAAATGAATTTTTAATTCGTTGGGAAAATTGTAGAACTTGCAATGGATGTGTGTGGTGGCATTCATTACTAGTATTAAACTTAAAAAAAAAAAAAAAAATCACTTCTTTTAATATTTAATTTTAGTATTTAATTTCTAAATAATGTGAATTTCCTCTTTATGATAAACTGCTGCTTTAGAACACCTTAATACCAACAACATAAATCTCTTTAAAATCAAAGGTTTGTTGGTTGGCATTCAATTTTTTTGTATTTGTACCTTCTGTTTGATGCAAGATAAGTGAACGCGTGCCTGCATTGAAATGAGATCCTTTCTTTACTCGTCAACTTTGTTTTCTTCATTATTATTATTATTTTTTTTTTCTTCTTCTTTTTTTGGCTTGTTTTCTTTTTTAATTTTTTTGGGACTAAGAAGTTTAGGCGAACAGAACAAGTTCAAAGTGCAAAGGAAATGAATGAATGAATGCGAAACACGAAGTATTGCTTATCATGATAAACATCGACCGCATCCACATAAATTACAATTTGACTTGAAAAAGTTTGCACGCCATCAAGAAAGTCATAGGCGAGAAGATGCAAAGAATAAGGTGAATAAGTTGAAATACATCAAAAACTGTGCCATATTGTAATTGGTCTAAGTGATGATGCCGGAGATGCTGGTGGCGGTGGCAGTGGAGGAGAAGAATAAAAGTGCGTAGTCTAATAAAGCGGCATACATTAAAACATTAATTTCACTTAGTAGTAGTCGAGCCTGGTGATGTCAGATAACGCGTAAATGTTATCAGGAGCGTAATCTATTTTCAATATAAATAAAAGTTATGACTTCTTAGCTAAGAATAATTTGTCAAAATATGAAATGAGTTAGGTATACGACGAGTACATTATCAAATTCTATTTATATAATATTGTATTACAGTATATAACAAGTAACGAACTCAAAATCAATTGAATAGTGAATTTATAGAACTTATTTTATTTAGAAAATATATCTCTAAGTCTCTTGGGATATTTCCCATACAATGGTTGTTTAAATAATTTCCTTAATTCCTTCAATTTTCTAGTCTTGATTTCCGTTGCTTATCTATTCCAGATTCGGAACCAGGAAATTTCTTATTTTCCCTTCTGTAAGTTCAAAAGTATTAGTAAATAAAATAGAAAAATGATCCCAAAGTCTTGTCACTGCATCAACAACTTTATTTCACACATCTCCGGATTTTCATTATTATTGTACAAACAAACAAACTTCGTTTCCAGGAAAATTCATCGAATACAAAAATAAATTTTCCTTTAATTATGTTTTAAACTTCAAACATACGAGTAAATTTCGCTCCTGTTCACCAAAAAAAAAAAAGAATGAATGATAAATGAAAATTTAATAAAAATACAAAATTCAAGAAAAACTTTAAAGTAAATAAGGGCGACAGGTTGCTGTTTCTTTTCTATTAATTTTGTAATTTTGGAATAGGAGAATGTGGTCACAAAAAAAAAAAATATCTAACGCATTGAGTAGGAGAATATTTTTAGTCTTAAGTTTTCTGCTTCTTTGCTATTTTAAAAAATGTTACTCATTTTTTATTTCGTGTGTTCCGTTGCCTTTTACACATTCTTAGACTATTTTCCACATTACAAAAATTAAGAACTTCCACATACCAAACATTTGAATGGAAGTGAAGTGAGTTGAAGAGAAAACATAAATAATAAATATGAAAAGCCAGTGCTTTGAGGTACCAACGTAGTTCGTTTTACTCAGTGATTCTCAATCGTTCAATCATCACGGTACACTTTCAATAAATTAGATGTGACATAGTAGACTCGGAGTGTTCCTAGGGAGTGAAAGTCTCGAATCTCTTATAAAATTGTTTCTTTTTTAATCAATTCTCAAAAGTCAATAGAGGTGTGATCCCTCTCAAGTCTTCAAAAGATAGAAAATCTTAGTCTTCTTTTTAGCTTAAAATGTTGCAAAATAAAGAGCACTGCAACACATGAGTTGAGACTCACTGGTTTAAGCAAAATACCACACACGTGTGTTTAAATTGTACTTATTTGTAAAATTCCAGGTTTCAGTTGATTTTAAAGCTAATAAAAAATCATCATCATCTTGTGAAATAAGCTTATTTCAGTTGTGTTTGGGTTAATTTCTTTAAAAACCTAATACTTATACTAAGAATAGCAACTTGTCAATATTTGGCAGCATGATGTGTCCCTTTTTTTAAATCAATCTAACACTTGCTCTCTGTCTCTGTATCTCTGTGCTACCTTTCTCATTCACCACACTTCCAATCAATGTCACGCAATATATCATCATCAATTGTTGTCTAGTATAGTATAAGACAATAACGGCATCAAACACCTGACCCTTTTGTGGCCGAAGAAGGTGTCATTCATTGGTTGTCTGTCTGTCTGACTGCCCTGTCTGTCTGTCTGTCTCTCCTGTCTATTTGGATCATTCGTTTACTCATACAATTTCAAAGCGACACTTTGTCATTGTAAGGATTAAGGATACCAGCACCATGATACTGATAGAGGGAATACAGAATCCATGCGTTGACAGTGACAAAGCAAATATCAAATTAATTTGATGCGTTTGATGCCAAATGAGTTCGGCTTTAAGACAATGTTCATGTTCATCACCCTTCATCATCATCATCATCATCACCATCATTATCATCATCACCATCATTATCTTCATCTTTTGGTCTTGTTACTTATATGGTTTTGATTTAAGTGCTCCTACTTAGAAAGCACACATAATGTGATGAGAGTAAAACGCTTGACTTCTTTATTGGTTTACTTAAACCGAAAATGTAGTAGCCAATACTTTGTTCCTTTCACTCTTCATAGTCCTTGTACTAGTTTGATTTTACACCGATAAAACATATTTGTCACATACGAAAACGTATTCTATCCAAGTTTACATATGTGTACCATCACCATCATAGTGTCAAGCTATTTAACAAAGACATCAAAGCCCTCATATGCCCCCTGAACCATTATCGTCATCATGAATGCTATAGCTAACCAAGTCCAATAGTTCAATCGACAATTGGTCAATAGCAAGCTGTCAATTTCATTTACGTTTTCAATCGATTTATGCTCGTTTATTCGTCAGTAAACATGTCTGTACACTGTCCGCTGTCCACATTTGTCCAATAGTCCAATAGTCTGACTGTCCATTTGTCTATCTGTCAATTCCATACCTTGTCATGTCATGATGCCTGGTGCCTGACGCCTGACGCCTCACGCCTGCCGTCCTGATCAACTGACATTCGCTTGTTTTGATTGTCGCGTGTTGCGCTCAAATTTTTGGTTAGAATTTTTGACAACACAAATTGAATTTGCCTTTGAAATACACGTAATCCATGCGAACTTACATTTGTATGTATGTGTGTGTGTATGGATTGTGCTTTCTTTTTTCAATTCTATTTTTCCTTATGTCCTTCTAGCTTGGCCTTTGACTTTATAGATGAATGTGGCTGTGTGTGTGTGTGTGTGTGTGTGTTTGTGTGTGTTTGTGTTTGTGTATATTTTCATTTCACTTTGTGGGTGTTTTGTCTGCATATTCACTTGGTTTATTTTTTTTTTGTAAAGGTGTGAACAGAAATTTTTCGGTTTTTATCTTATTTCGCATCGCCAACACACACACACACACACACTTTCACTTGAACATTCACACACACATAAACATATGTAGGATAGTAGAATTTCCTATTTGATTTTGTCATCGATTGTTGGTCATTTACCAAAAGTCAACAATGGCCCAATGTCAATGTGTTCACAATCAAAAAAAAGAAAAGAAATGCAAGAAGATAAAATAAATGAAAAGTTTGAATACATTTTTTTTTTTTTTTTTGTAAATTTTATTTTATATTCACATAAGAGATTATAATATACTTATACATATATCTATTTATGAAAATGCATATTCATATTCATATTTCTTAAACTTACAAATATTGTTACAAAAAAAAAATTATATTTTATGGGTTTTTTTTTTTTTCTTAAAATTAACAATTTTATTCTTTTTTCATTTTTTTTTTTTTTTTCATAAAAAATTATTATTTACATATAAGTATGTATTTTCTTTCTTATTATTCTTATATAATAAATTTTGCCAAATCTTATATTTAACATAAGATGAGCACTCTGCTCTTCGATCGAATCTTGTGATTGAATCACAAAATCTTCATCTACCTTCTTTGAAAACTTTTATGACAAAAAAATGTGTAAATGAATATGTGGACGGACAAATGGATGGTTGAACAGATCGAGTAGATACATTCGAATCCAATCATGATACTGTTTATGTATGAGTGAGTTATTCGTTTAGTACATACTGACATACTACTGCCTATTGTTGATAAAGCAAATCATATATTGGCAGTTTAGGGCAAATATGATGATGATCTTATATAATTTCTTGTTTCTCTTGTTAATTTGTCCTTTTAATAAAATTATGTGATGTCTGATTTCTGATGAGAAATGAATAATTTTTTTAATAATTTGGATATCAGATTTTCGATGCAATAAATAATATAGATGATGATGGATTAACTGATGATGATGATAATGATGATGATGACGTTTAAGGTCCTGCTGATGATGATAATAGACAACGTGAAGTCAAGTCGATTTGGTCATTATCACCAGTTATCTCTATAGACGATGAAATTACCTCAATATTTTCTTCACGAATACCATCATCGCTACTTTCCGATTCTTTTTTATCTTCTTCTTCAGAATCACTTATCTCGTCATTTGTGATATATTTTAAAAATATATCACGATGATAAGAAAATTCTGCCCAGAATGACTCTTTTTTGTATGGAGTTGGGAAATGTACTTTATACGAATCATAAATTTTCTTAGCCCTAAACTTTATAAAGACAGTTTCGATGTAATCCCGACGTAATTGAGACGGATTGTTATTGTCTTTTGGTGGAATGCCCGTATATTTGCGCAATAAACGAATTTTTTCGACACATTCATGATTTCGCAACAACATCAGTTGCGAAGTTTTTTGCTGGGCAAGATGATCTAATGCGTCGATTGCTTGCGTCATGTTGGTATAAGAAATTGTTAAGTTTCGATGTACATCGTTGATGGCATCGATAAAATGCATTTCGAATTGCAGAGACATTTTCTGCTTAAGTACTTGGCGCATGAATTGTTTCTCATAAATGCGCTCTGCATGGACATTTACAATTTCCTCTCGTCTGGTTTGAGGATTGGCGACTGTTGAGGCATTGAGAGTCGAATCCCTTACATTCTCATTTGATCCAGCAATTGCATTTTCATTCGATATACCAGTAATATCATGGAATCCCTGAAATCCATTGGATCCACCATGAGCAGCTTGCTCTTGGAGTCCACCAGCTTGCTCATTAGCAGTTGGTTCCGGTTCTTGATTCCGTTCTTGCTCTTCCGAACCAGTTGTTGCTATTTGCTGACTATGAACAGAAATTGAGGACTCCACAATTCGAAGTCTTTTATTTAAATCATTTACCAATATTTCCGCTTCTGTGATAGCATCAGAGAATGCTTCATATTCTAAGTTGTGTGAAGTCACATTAAGGCTTTTACTTATTGCATCATATCGCCAAATCTTATTTAATCTTACGGTGGTATGATCTTGAGTGGCTAAAAAAATCAAATGCCATACATGACGGTTTTGATTATATTTATACAAAATTGCTGGCCAAGGTATGTAACCGCAACTTTGAGCAAATACAAGGTCACCCACACAAAATTTGGTTTTTTCATCTGAAAATTATTTAGTGAAATTAATGAAAGAAATTTATTAATATTATTTTATTTTCTCTTTACAGCTTAAAAAATTATTACGAGCAGGTAAGTTTCAAATTGAAATTCTATCAAAAATACTTATTATTATTATGGATGTCTAGTATAATAGTCAAATACACTCACATCATATTCTTCATACTTCTTTCTTACTGACAAAAATACTTATTGGGAGTAAATTTCTCGTTCGTACTTAGTTGTAAAATATTGTACAATAGGCAAAATGTAGAATAGAATGAATAGGAATGCAAAGAGGACTTCATTATTTCTTAGCTAAAACGACCTTGCCAAATGTTGATTTGATTTAGTGGGCTATAATTTGCTGGCTTTCGTTGTTGCGTGTAATAAAAATGTATAACATTTAAATAATGACCACGGCAGGCTGCCTGACTGCCATCACCACGGCGGGATGGTTGAAAGAAAATAACCAAAAACATGAAAAAGAAGGGTGATAAAAATTCAATTACAACCAACACAACACAACAGAACACAACACAGAGTTATGTACCAATGTACCAACCAAATAATGAAACATCCAACCATCAAACGAAACGAAAAGACCAAGAAGAAGGTGGTCCAAAAGACTGAAATGTCCATGTCCATGTCCAAGTGTCGCTTGAAAATGGCCATCATTTTGAAGGTGGATTGGTTGTAGTGGTTGATGGTTGATGGTGGATGGTGGAGGACAGTGGGCGACGATAAAATATGTGCAAGATTAATTGTGCGGCAAGCCAAGGTATAAATTTCAAGCGGTGCTACTACATATTCCCTGGTCATCATATTTAATTCAGGCATAAATTTATATTGTATTCGAAGGATCGTAGCGGCAACAACAACAACAACAACAATAACAACAAAGAAAAATATCAAAATAAAAATATAAAATGAACAGAACAGAACTGAACTGAACAGAACAGAACAGAACAGAAAATAAAATGAGCAAAATAAAGAAGCTTGAAATATAAAGAAGAAATTAATACGTTTCAGTTAATTTATGTTTGGTTCGCAGCGGAAGTTGATGAAATGAGTTATAGGGGGAGCATAGTGTTAAGGAGAAGAAAATGTTATACTATACCATGTAAAATGTAAGGAGATTTAAATGAAAAAAATATTGATGAAAAGCAGAAAAATAACTGAACACAAAACAGAAGAATAACTGAAATTATTGATGAAGACACTACAGAGACACAAGAGGTCTAAGATAAAGGAAAGTTTATGAAAAACTTAAATGCATTTAAAAAGGAACAATACTAAAGTATGAATTTTAAAAGAAATAAAGCTTCTAAGAGTCGAATTAATTATTCATTTTAGTATTTTTTTTTTTTTTTTTTTTTTTGTATAAAAATAACAGAAAATTAGACAGAAACCGAATCAGAGCTAAAAAAAAAAATTGATATTATTTTTGTAAAGACACATAATAATGATGCAGATAATGTACTAAAAAATAAACAAAAATAATAAAATAAATACCAGATACCAATCATTAATCTATAGCATTGATCAGACTATAGATATATATAATAGTGAGGCGAGTTTAATTTCTATTATCTACAGTCAGCCGATAATAACATTATAGGTATGCTTTGAATGCATTATTTAGCAATACAATAGTATTGTCATCAGAACTAAAAGTGTATGCAAAATTTCAGCTCAATCGGATGTTAAGAAGTGGTCCTAATTCAGCTTGCAAGATTTGACCGACAACCTGACTTAAATAAAACCATTTAAAAAGTAAAGAAACAGGTTTAAACCTATAAAATTAATGATTTTAAAAGAAATAAAATGTATTAAGGTGAAGTTATGATAATAGTTTATCCAAAAGGAATGACAATATAATGAAAATAACAGAGAAAATTAGACAGAAACTGGAAATGAGATACATTCAAGAAATAGACGATTGAAAGCTATAGAAATCAGAATACCTTTGGAAAAATTGAGCTTAAGAAGATCAGAGAATGAACTTTGATCTAAAGGAATACAGACAAAGAAGTTATAGAAATCATAATAATTTTAAAGTAATTCATCTTTTAAAATTGAGAGATTAAGTGAATTTAGTTTATCTAAAGCGATGAAGATTTATTGAGACTAAAAGAGAAATTCTATTAAAAAAAAAAAAAAAAATATTTGTGATGTTATATCAAGTTTATTATAATTAAACGAAAAATCAATATGCAGAAATGAACAAGAAAAGTGTTTTAAACTAAATTTGCTTCCATAAGAAAGACTATGCAAATATCTAAATAAACAATTAAACAAATAATGAAATAATAAACAAAAGCACAATAATTGGAAAGAAAAATTGGTTAAATTTTGTATAAATAAATTCAATAAATAAATTCAATTTAAAGACTTAAATTTTTAAGAAAAGTGAAGAAAATTGCATAATAATTTGTGTAAACTTGATCTGTAGATAAATACAAACTGTGCTTTTATATGATATAACAAATGTCACATAGTCAAACTCTCACACTTTGAGAAACAGGTGGTGACCACTTATATACAATTATAAGCAGATACACAGATTGAAAGCACAGCACAACCATATCTACATATTATGGAGACATATTGATATAAATTTATTTAGTCGCATACTACTTCTACATTGATTGATGGAATATTTTACAAAAATTTCAATAAAACAATAATAAAATATTATTGTATTTTTAAAACCACATAAGTCCTTTTTGTATAATGAATGGATGAGATTTTAATTTAAATTTTTGGAAAAAATATTCTTATAAGTAGAATACAAATGACGTAACATAGGAAGCCACATGCTTCAATTTTCTACAAACAAAAATAACGAGAGTGAGCTCTGCGCAGAATTGCTTAGTTTAAAAAAAATAATCTTTAAGTGCATCTGATTAGAATAGAAGGATTTCATGTCATTAAGAAAACAACAACAATCTTCTTTAAACAAAATCAAAACAAATCTAACATTTTCAAATAAACACAAATAAATCTTTTCTTTTCTTCACTTCACTTAAAATGTTCACTTCAATTAAAATTATAGAAAAATATACTCACTTCTTGGTGGAGCCAACAACATATTTCCAATTGATTTCAAAGTATTTTTCGTTGTTAAAAATATTTGTTTGTTTTTTCAAGAAAAACACTTTTGCTTACTTGCCAAAATTATTCAACTAACTTGAAGATCGACTTCGGAAGTTTCAAGTCGCGGCGTTTCAAATGCAATTTTTAGAAGGAAATAAGAACAAAAGAAAAATTAATTTAACTTCCACCGATTTCAATGTTTCACGATCAAAGACTGATAATGAATTGATTGATTTGATGACAGAGCAGAACATGCAAAGCTTCTTAGGATGACTTTGAAGTAAAATTCTCTCTTCACTCGCAATGAGATACTCTCGAATCGATATATGTACGCATGTTGCAATGAAATTAGAATCAGTGATTTTTTAGGCAATTATACAAACTACTTAGCGTAGTAGTAACGATTTAGAGAAAAATGTAACATTTATTTTATATCTTTAAAAAGGTCACTCGCAACTAGAGAAAATGCATTAAAACGGAGAAATAAATTTAAAATATCTGTTATAAAAATTACTTAGGTAAAAGCTAATATTCTAGAAAATAAATTGATATCAATCACATGTTAGGCCTTCAATTTTAAATCAAATCTTTGTAGATATGAAATTATATAAAGTCTTTGTCTAAGCCAAAGCCATTTCACACTGAGCATTCAATGCAATGCATTCGAGAAATGCTACATTTTTCAACAAAAACAACAACAACAACAGGGAAAAGTGACGCAAATTTGTAGTTGTTGTTGTTGTAGTAGAAAATGTACATTCGATAAGAATGCAACTAAAATGCTGTTTGTGAAATTGGTCACTCTTCTTTCTCAGTGCTGGTTAATTGTTGCCTTTTTTTTAGGTCCTTTTCGATCAACAGAAAACAGCTAATCATTGCACAAAACAATTTGAAGAAAATTTTAAATTGTTATTTTGTTTTATGAATAAATTAATAGCAGGAATAAAAAGGGAAGATGCAAGAATTATTTGCATACAATGCAAATTGTAATCAATCATGTATTTCTAGCACAATTTCCATTTTAAATTCTCACAATTGGCCACAACGTTCTATTTGTATGAACAACCAAAACAAAAAACAGCTGTTCCGAAAATACAAAATGCAATGTGAACACTTTTCATTGAATGCTGCATTGAATGCTCAGTGTGAAATGGCTATAAAAGATTGACAAAGGAGCTTTTAAAGCCTTGATTTTATTTACCCTTTTGTTTATCTTTTGTCTCAAACTTTAAAAAAATGCACTAATTAATCAATTGACAATAAAAGTTACTTTGATTCGTACCTGTACCGATTACTTATTATTGATTGTCTGTATAGCAAAATTAATAAAATAATCATCATTCATAACGAGTTCAAAAAAACATATGTACATGATGAGGGGGTAGCTTGAAAAGTTCTTTATAGAAAAAAATGCGAAAATGTTTTTTTTTTTTTTAATACAAATTAATTCTAATATGAAAATTTACGAAAATATATTTATTTAAGTTTTATACTGTATTACATGTGCATGAATGTATGATTATTTCCCACTTCAGTGTGGTATTCGTATTCGTTTCTACAAAATACACTATACACTCGATTATACAACATGCATTCGTTTTCAGAGCAAATACATTAATTACCCATTTTGAAGCTTCTTCACATTGTCACTAGGGCCACAGACCCCCTAAATATAATAACACATTCTCCGATATTCTGATTCAAAAATTCAAAGACTTCTTTAGGACACACAACTGCAACTTCATTGCCTACCCAAATAACGTAGTCTGATCCTAACTTGGCATAGTGCCTAAGTAAATGAATGCTCTCCTGTCTTCTCCGCTTTATTGCATAGCATGCATTGGTCATCACGACTAATCCGCATATTATGTGAAGATACAATGTCCCTTTAAAAAACCTGTGATTATACGAATACATTTTCGTGTTATTTCTTGAGTTCTTTTGCGAGATCTTGATGGTTTGAATCTTTTTGATGCCTTACTGTGAAAAAGAGGATTTTTTTTTTTTTGTTATACTCACTATAAATGATGAATGCTTTGCGTATTGTTAATTACTCTAAATAGATGCTAACAATATACTGATACTCACTTCAAATGAATTCCATGTGTAGTCTTCATTTGCACGACGAACTCACGAAATAAAGCGATGAGTATAGAGCAAACAAATGGAATGAAGTGCACACATATGTACGTATAAAGAGAGCAGACGTATAACCAAAGAGAGACAGAGATAGAGAGAGAGAGAGAGAGTTGAGAGAATGAAAAGCAGTATGAAAACTTAATTTTCAGCTAATGCAAAATTATAGCCTAGTTAAAGGGTTACAATTTGCTTTATCTTTTGAATAAACATACAAGTGGATGCAAATTAATTATACTCAATTTTCTATCAGTGGAATCATAAAGCGGACAAATGCAGCATAAGTGAGATGTGGTTTTCATCACTGATTACCATTTCTAAATTCCCATGTATGTATGTATCTACTTACCCTAATATAGAGTGAAGAATTTTTCAATTATCCCAAATTTGTTTTTTTTTCTATTTATTTGTTGCAATTATTTTGTTATTTTCTTTTTATTTTGATTACATTTTTTGCCGATTATTAGCTTTACACTTGTTGCTTGGTTTAAGTTAACTTCGTTATACTTTTGTTCAGATTTTTTTTTTTTTTTATTTTATTTTTGTTTCCAAGTTTTATTGCAAACGGTTGAATGGAAGCAGCCTCTTTATTATTTGCTTCAATGCAAAAGTTAATTATATATTCTTTGTAATTTTTTCTGTTTTTTTTTTTTTACTTCCGAATAGATCAAATAGTAAGCAAACACTGACTATGAAAAATATTTGCATGATGCTGACCTACATTTATGACATTCACATGGATAAATAGATTTATCTCTCTTTAACTCATATAACCATATAGGAATAATAAAAAACTTTATCCGAAATATTTTGAGGAAGGCTATTGTTTTGTTTTAAAAAATTATGCAAATTTATTAACAAATTCATCAGATGTTTTGTTTTTGCAACATGATTTTCAAATCCTTCTACTATACACCAATTGTTGTTCAATTCACATGAAATTTAGCATAGACAAAGTAAATACTCCAAATTTACATGATCTGATCTGCTAATTCGCTTATTTCAGTAGAAATATATTTTTAATTTTTTTTTTTTTTTTTAATTACAAAATTTCAATATTTTTAAAATTGGCGACATTGACGATGAAGTCTCCATCTAATCAGTTTGTTTTTGAATCAGTTGCTGTAGATACTCATGTGGTCAAGTCGATTGATTAGCTTTTGATTTTCTTACTTATGGAGTTTTGTTTGCTAATGAATTATATTATAGCAGCACAATTCGAAATTGTTGTTGCGACACTAATTATCAAAGACTATGGACTGGAGAATTCCCTCACAATATTGTATTTATTCTGAAGATTTCACTTTCCAAATAAAATTAGTTGAGATTTTCACTGGAGACTTTTATGTTCATTTATTATAATTTGTATTCATTGAGATTAGCAAAAGCACCACGGCTTTATTCACGACATAAGGTACATCATCATCATCATCATCATCATCTATGGTATTATAAAAAGGAGCTGCTGCTCTCATTTGTTTTGTGATTATCATATGGAATGTGAAAACTTTAACAATGCCAAGAAATTCTATATGCAAATTGGAGTTAACGACTTTCTTCTTTTATTATTTTATATGTTAGTATTTTTTTATTGTCATGCAAATTAAGGGAAATGAAAATGATGCATTCAGAGCAAAGTTGGAGAATTTTTCATGCTTCTAGCTGTTCTCAGAATATATAGGATAGAAGAAAGGATACTCAAAGCAAGGAATAAGATAGTTAATAAATAATTTGAGAGTAACTTAGTTGGAGAGAAGTTAGAAGAAAGCTTCATTTAGTTATAATATCAGTTAAATTTTTCTTTGAGACACTAAAATTATGAAATGCATAAGCTCACAAAACATTAAGGTAATAATTTTGAATCTCTTAATTGCATTGAGTACAAATCATTTGAGTTTACTCCCCTGCCCAGAGAAAAAACACAGACTCCAAGTAAATAATTTTCACTTTGTTAAACATAAAACAATTGAAAAGATCATTTGCACATTTGAAGTTTTCGATTTGCTAATAACTAGAAGTCTATGAGAGGATTGTTTGTAGTTAGTGCTGCAATATTTTGACCATGAAGTCAAACCATTGACAAACCAGAATTTCGAGCGCCTTACCCCAACTAAACTATGGAAAATATAAAATGACTACCTACACGGTTATTTGATCCAGAAGAAAATGTACCGTTTTCACTCGACTTCAAGTTGGTCGCAGTGCCATCACTCGACACTTATTTACTCAATGGGGATACACGCCAATCTTATCACCTATGCGTTCATGTAGAGGTATCTACGATGTACCTTTTGGACCAATATTCACATCTTCAAAGTATTAGAATTGCCCTCTTTTCTAACTCCAATCCTTCATCAGCCCTTAGCCCAGTTTGTGACCTTATAGATTTCATATAATATTTTATAATTTCTAAAAGTCGAAGGTTTAGCAGCTAGTGTCCTATTGCTAATTATTAGTTATAGTAATATTACTATTTTTTTTTTTTTTTTTTGATGTATTATAATTAATTAAAATAAATAAATAAAATAAAAAATAAAATAATTACAAAAATCATAAAATCTGTTAATAGAAAAAACTAAGTGAAGAATTCTTTTTTTTTAAGAAATTTATTTTATATTCTGAGAAATCTTTCAATTAATTTTACTTAGGTGATATGGAGGAAATCGTGCATAAGAAGTAAAGGCAATTATTGCATTCCAAAGTTTTGAGTTAACATATCAAACTATGTGCATATTGTATTATTGTTTGTTGCGGTGCGAACAAATATTTTAACCGCGAACCCGAAAATCCATTTGAACATCATGATAATTTGTCATTAAATTGCAATTTGTGTTTGTGTGTGTGTGTGTGTGTGACGCAATTGAGATTGTAAATGTTTGAGGTTGCCAGGCAACATTAATAATTTTCTCAATAGTGATGATGACCAATGATGATGTTCATCATTGTAATGAAAATTCCGATGATGATGATAATGATGATACAATGCACATAGAGTATGGTATCCATAAACACATGTTTGGCATTTTGTGGCAGTTTGTGTGCTGGCCGCAAGCCATGCTGGGACTCACTAACACACATAAAGGCTAAAAATCAAGCATTTCACTTGCATAAAGGACGCACCATGCTGTCCGAGTGCAGAGCTTGACAGGACAGGACACGCTGTTTCTATTGTCGCTTCTGGTGCTTCTACTGTTGCTGTTACTACTACTGTTACTGCTACTGCTACTGCTGATGCTGATGCTATTGAATCCATTGAGTCCAGTTGTAGTAATTAATTAGACTTGCAGGCATTTTCCATGAAGAGTAGTAGTAAAGCACACACACACACACACACACCTCTTGCTCCTTGCTCTTTGCTTGTTATAAAGTCCTCGATGATAGTCACGATTTCATTTCATAGTTGCAGTTACTATGTACTCGTATATCTATGTATCTATGTATGTATGTTATATGTTTATGGTCATTGTATCTTTGCATACTCACAAGTTCTGTTCGAGATGATGATGATGCTTCTTCTTCTTCTTCTTGTGATTCTTGTCCTCATTGCAAACACTCGACGCTCGCACTAATTGAACATGAAATACCAAAACCATACAGCAGCATCACTACTACTAACATCAAGTCGTCCTGCAGCGCTTTTTCTATTCCTCATACTACATTCTGTCTGCATATACAATACATACAGTCTCTACTATGTTATCTATCAGCAAACCCTTTTGCATATCAAATGTGTGCGGCATGTGTGTGTCATTGCCAGATATTCCTTGGCATAGATGGTAGATGCCTTTGTGTTTAGCTGTTGCTTTTTGGTTAACAGAAAATGAAGCTGATGAGTCCAATGAGGTTTGTCCTGCCAGCTAGACTGGTGGGCCTAGCTTGGCTAAGTAAGTCTCTTCGTTTTCTTCATGTTCATGTTACAATAGCCTAAGGAGCTTAATTCCAATTGGTTGGTGGTGGCCCAACCAACCACCCAATTCTCATAACATTCTTAGTCTGTAACTTCATCAAAGTCCAGTCACTTGCTCGAAGTTTGGGTGAATTTCATTTTTTTTTTTTTTTGTCAAATGAAATGAAATTAATTGAAATACAGACACAGTACCTACAAAAGTTCCCCTTTTATGTAGGCACTTGGAGGTTTTCCTATTGATATACTTACATAATACGTATGTACTTAGTTTGTTACAACTGCAGCAATTCAATAAAATTGGTATTGATCAAAATAGGATTGTCTCTGCAAATAAATTTATTAAAGTTTTGTTAATTAAATTATTTTATCATAGGTAATTTTCGAAATTCATTTATATGTTTTTAATTTGTACAGATTTTACCGAAAGCACAGAATCGCATTGTGCAACAAAGCTCAGCAACTGCTCAGGGTTGCACTATTGTCAATGCAACAGTGCTAAATTTTTCAAGACCAATTCACTTTGTTTCAATGACAAGGATTCAATGAACTAGTTGTGCCCGTGACTTTGTCCGGCGAAATAAAACAAAAAAACTGACTCTAAAAATGCGGTAGAATTTTTGATATTGCAAGGCGATGCTTATAAAACCAACTACTGCACTTGTTTAAAACAATTTTTGAAGAGTCAAAATGTTTTGAAGTAACACACACAGAATGTTTATGAGGAATTTTTTTAATTCATTTTTTACAAATGAAATTATTTAAAATTAATATCTTTTGATTCTGTTGGTCGACTTTGTTTAAATAAACACAATAAAACTTCATTTCTTTCAGTAACTCGGTTTGAATCCAATGAGTGGTTTTCATATGATACGCGATACAAACAAACCAACAAAGACAGAAGTCGACGATTTTATTATATTTATAAATAGATGTGCATATATATTCAACTTCGAAGCTTGGGAACAGTGCAGGTCTGTTGTCTATACATACCTGGCTATAGTTGATCTTTGGCACAGCTACTAGTAATAACTCAACGCGGAGGGGTAGCTCTCTTGTCAATGCAACTCTTGAGATTTCTGAAATGTTTTTTTAATGCACCTAGAACTCTGCAACAGCTCATGGTTGCCCTTTACACTCGTACAGTCGTTAATGCAAATTTGAAGTCTTAATGTATCTTGCATTTATATATATATATATATATACGAGTATATATATATATAAGATTAATAGTATGTGTGTCTGTTCCCTATGGACCCCGAAACCGCTGGATCGATTTTAATAAAGTTTTCAGGGTAACTGTAGCATAGTCCGGAGTGTGATCCTCCTAAGTTTGGTTCAGGTCGGAGTACCGGATCAGGAATAAGTGGAGCTTAGAGACATACATTTTTTAAAATCAAACAAGTGATCTTTGTCAATCAACTCTTGTTGAATTATGAGTCATCAATAAAATCAAATAAATGTCATCCTTTCTATCATTCCCCTGCAATGCAGCCGGGTGCTCTAGTCTATACATATAATCCGTAGACTGAAAGTGTTTGTGTGCGCATCACATAAGGGTTACTTATTGAATTTAAAATCGAATTACTGAAAGATAACAAGATTTATTGTGAGTAACACATAGCGTTTATTTTATTTAAATCGACCTACAGAATCGGTTGAAATGAATGGATAAAATTTTGTAAATTTTGCTTGCCAGGAAGTAGCGAAGCGCACCGCGACAGCAAGTTACAAATAAATTTCTGGCTCTTGATCTTTTTTTTAATAATATGTAGATAAATTCCACAGAAACTATAAAGTATCACATAAATTAAGAAATATTAGCTATTTGGTCACTTTTTTTTTTAGCATAGTTTTGAATTGAAATAGTGAAAGTCTTAAATGTGACACTTTTGACTTGAGTTAACTCAATCAATTCTTTGAGTAATTTGAACCAATTTCATTCCAATGGAGAAGTTTGTCGAAGTTAAAGTGAAAATCTTATTTAGGCAATTTGCCAAATAACATTTTGTAGCAATTAAAATTTCATTTGTAACTTTTTCATTTCCGCAACAAGTTGCAGTAATGCAAGATTCTGAATGTCCTTACACACATATGTATCTCCAATATAGACCAAACGAACGAAAGAAGGTCATTCTCAATGAAGAACCGGAAGAAGAAGATGCAATAGAAATTCTCAGGATAATAAATGAAAAAGAGAAAACTTGAAAATTTAATAAAACGCACACTTAATTTATCTTGAATGCAATAAAAGTTACTCAAAACTTAACTTTATTGCAATGGATTTTTATTTCTGTTAATTTTCTCTATATAAATTTTTTTGTAAGTGGCTTGCAACACTTGAAAATTGAAAATACACACACACACACACACACACACA
Organism: Amiota mariae; assembly: GCA_035041805.1. Taxonomy (NCBI): domain Eukaryota; kingdom Metazoa; phylum Arthropoda; class Insecta; order Diptera; family Drosophilidae; genus Amiota; species Amiota mariae. Next base: position 1,504,823 of record JAWNKV010000325.1, read on the forward strand.
CACACACACACACACACACACACACACACGCGCGCGTGCACACATCCTTTTAGATACTAATTATAAGCTGATGCTGTCAGTAGTTGCAGTTGTTGCAATGTTGCAGACACGCATCACCAACAGTAAAAAGTCAAAAAAAAACACAGAGAAAAAAGAAAAAAAAAATAAAAATGTTGTGGTGGCTTCGCAAAAGTTGTCCAAAGTCTGAAGTGTATATAGAGTAGCTAAACATCATCATCATCATCATCATCATCATCATCATCATCATCATCATCATCATCATCATCATCATCATCAGTAAGAGGAGCAGCAGATGATGAAAGTCAAAATAGCAAAAAAGTGAAAATAAAACTTAAAGGGAGAAACGTAAGCAGAAGGTTTTGCCTTGCAACTTGCAAGAAAATTTTTTGTTTTAATTTTCATTTTACTCTTTTTTTTTTTTTTTTTTGACAACCAACCAAGTTTTGCTGTGAGTTGCTTTTAATTAAGGCGTCCGTCACGGCTTCATGCATCACGAAGCGGCATCATTAGCAGCAACGGCAAAAGTACCAACAAAATCAGCAGGAATATCAACAACAGCATCAGCATCAGCATCACCAGGAACTAAGGTGTTTACACTTTGAACTTCTACTATTCTCTCTCACTCTCTCACTCTCGATACTTTTTATTTTATATTGTATTTCTTTAAATTTCTTTATTGTAAAGAGGCAACTGTACGAACTTTTTAAGAGCGCATCACACACACACATGTGATGAAAGGACATTAAAAGGTTGAATAATTTTTGTTTGAAAATAAGGAAAAAGGCAAAAAAAACAACATAAATTATGTAATCTTCACGCACGTAACTCAAACCTCCGCTTAAGAACAAACAAACAAATGTCCTTTTCATCAGCAGCAGCAGCAGCATCACCATTACCATTAGCATGAGGAGTATCATCAACATCAGTTGGCACTGACCAAAAGAAAAGCATTCAACCATTCATTCATTCATTCATTCATCTAACCATCATCTATTCAACCAACCATTCATCCTTTGTATTGCGTCCTTTGAAGCAACAACTTCCGCGTTGCGTGCTTTCATTTAGCGCACGTAGCAAAGCGATTCAAAATAATGACCAAAAATTATTGCATTTAATTCAAATGAGGCGTCGTTGTTGTCGATCTTGTTGCTTGTTGTCCTTCCATTTGAGGCATCTGTTGATGTGCCCACCATAACGACACCACTGACACAGAGAAGGTTCCGGGTTGAGGAGGAGGAGAGTGTTAAATAAAAAACTCTCTCGCATAATGAAATGTGTTTTATCAACGTACACGCACACCACCATTCCTTCATCAAACCACTAACATCTTCTCACTCTTCCTCCTGAGGCATACTGCCCCATATTCTGTGTGGAAACACCTCAACCACGGCCACTTTATCACTCCCACACCCACGCACGCCTTCTTTGACTGACATGGTAGCAAGGCATACGGAAATGCTTGGACAAGCTTCCTGTACTTGCTTGCTCGCTCGGTTTCCATAGCTTGTTTTGCTTTAGTTTCAGATACTTTAGTTGAGATACATGTACAATATATTTAAGTGTGTGTGTGTGTGTGTGTGTGTGTTATCATTTTTTGTTGTAATTGTTTTGTTATTGTCGTTCGCGTTGTTATATCCATCGTCATCGTCATAGCCATCCTTGTTGTCGTTGCCATTGTCGTTGTAAGAGCATCGTAAATGCGAAGATAGATTGCAATTGTTACAGGTCATTACCATTGGAAATTACAACTGAATAACGTCCACCACCCACCCACACACACACACACACACACACACACACACACACACACATACAAATTACTAAATACACACACACAGTGAAACTTATAAAGAAAGATAAATAAATAAATAAATAAGGATGGTACTACTACTACTACTACTTGTGTGTACTGTGTGGCATGAATGTTCTGTCATTAAATTAAAAAATATACCAATATTTTATGCGCCTATAAATATGCAATACTAATTGCATTAAATGCCTTAATACCATTGAAGGCAACAGGAAGACAGGCAACAAAACCTACACAGTACACAATGAATTGAATTGACGACGACAACGAAGACGACGACGTCACATGTGCTTCGGTGATTATGTTGTATTTGCTTAATTTTATATTCAATTTATGTATGAATTTGTAGTAATAATAGTGTAGCATCTCAGAGAATTCTAGAAAATACACATTCAAAATTATTGTTATGTGTTGTTTTCACTTAAGTGCAAAGTAATCAGTAGAAGGCAAACAAAAAAACACAAAAAAGGCATTCAAAAAGTCGTTAGTGTGGTACGCAAAAGTATGCTAAGTGTGATGTTAGTGAAAATAGATTTATTGATTCAGAGGAGGAAGAAGATATATTTTATTCTATTTTATTCTGTTGTTTGGATTTATAGAATTTCTTACTTACTCGTATTTAGTACAATACTTTTCTATAAAACATGGGTTAAAAGTGATTAGAAGTTGATCCATTTTCTATCAAAGTGTAATTGGAAGATTATTTTTTATAAGACTCACTCACAATGAACAAATCAAATAAGAATGCATAAGAATGTTTTAAAATAAATGAAAAAAAAACTTTCTAAACTTGTCTATGTTCAGGCAGCATCAACATCATCAGCATCCATTCAAACGATTCTCATTTGGAGCATAGGTTCTCTCTAGATTAAATTTTCTCTATCGATTATATAACAGGAACTACAACTAGGACTTTTTGGTTCAGTGAATGGGAAATTTTAGTATTAACTTCATTCACAGGTTAATCTAATTATACTTTTGTATATACAAAATTTGTTCGTGACGCTCACTTGTTTCATTTGCTTATTATTAGTGTGTATGAATACATATTTTTTTTTTCTATTCTTATTTGCTAATATGTAACAACAATAATAATAATTATTATTATTATTATCATTAATTAAACACGCGCCCACATTAGAAATCAAATGCACAAAGCAAATGAGAGCAGCAACAATTTAATTAATTTTATTTATTTTTTTTTTTTTATTTATTTTCATTTATTTATAAACTTATCAAATGCGGGCTATTATTATAAATGTAAAATATACAAATACGATTCAATACATATACTCGTATCTATTTTATAATATTATTTTAGATTAAAATTTTGGTTACACTTGTTGCAAATTATCATTTTAATGAAACAAATGAATATTATTTTTATACCCTTCACATCAACATCAAATATCGGTGGCCTTCGTATGTTGCTTATTTCTTACTTTTCAATATTATAAGATAATTTATTACAATATATACAGAAGTACATATGTCCATGTTTGTTTGTTTGTTTCTTCAAAATCGCTTTATTTGATTATTTTTATTTATTATTCATGGTTCTTTTATAAATCTGAGAGGAAATCCTTGGTAAATCTATAAACGTCCCGAAGTAGACTTTTTATATAAAACATTTGTTTGTTTCTTCATAAAGGTTATCAAAAGCATCTGAAAGAACAATACAGATTAGTCTATAAATAAAAGATATCAAATATGTGTGAATGTATTAAGTATTGTTTCAAAATTATACGACACTTAGTTTTCATTGATGGTTTTTGTTCATTAGGTTTTTTTATTTTTTCCGAAATATAAACGACTTGGATTTGGCAATATTTGAGATTAAAATTATTGAAATTTCTTGTAATTTTTATAAGCACCTTATAATGAGTTAATGCACCTACATATAAGGATTCTTGAGCTAGAAACTTTAGAGTGAAACCTTTCCAAAAACAAATGAATTCAACTATAAATTAACAATTGAGTTCATCATTGGTTTTGTGAAAAGAAATTCTTTATTTCTATGAAAACAAAAAACAAAACAAAATACTAATCATGTATCTTTCATATCTATCAACAATTAATGTACAGAACAAAATGTAAGCGAACTTTTTAGAAGCAAATTGAAATAAATTCAAATTTAAGCGTTTTTTTTTTTTTTTGTATGAAAATTAATATATGTTTTCTCATCAAAACCACAACCAAGAAGTTAAGAAGAGATCTGTTTTATAAATTTTAAAGAATTTATAACCAAAAACTTTATAACCACTTAAAAAAAAAGTATTTAAAAAAATTAGTGTTTTAAATTGTTTGTATGTTATGCGCTGCTATACCGTTCATCTATAGTAATTGCGTTGAAATTTTGTGAATTCCCGGTGGGTTGGTTGGTTCCCGGCTTGAACATAGGACATAGTTTATGTTTCTGTGATGCTAAGAAAGTAAACAGCCTGTTCGTGGATGGGGGCTGTCCAAACCGCAGCCCTCGGACCACATGCGACCCAAGTGACAAACACAGAGAAGAGAAATATCGTTGGTTTTTTGCTCGTCACTCAGCGAAAGGGTTTTATTTGTTCGTCACCTCGGCTATGCTTAGGGCCCAAATCACCACCGCCTTGCTCCAATGCTGCGCACAGAACGAAAAAGGTGGAACATCCCTGCATTAAGGAATAAAGTTTCTTTTAAAAAAAAAGTGAGGCTAACTCTGTAAGGATTCCATATAGTCTCAGGTTTCTTAAGAGGACATTGTAGAGTTGTGAATAAGTCTTTACAATCAATATAAGTACGAGTATATAAATTATTTTATGAATAGAAAGCATTTGCTTTGCCACTATGAAGATCCAATTAGAACTTGACTTCGATATCTAGATAATCATTACCGAGAACCAACAGAAAATGTAAACTTCTTAATGAACACCAAACTCTCCGAGTAGCTTTAATTATGGAGTTTGTTCCAATAAACCCAATTGATTCCACAGTCACGAAGTGATTAGCTATCACCTTTTCATAACAACATCCACTAGATCTCCCATTCCGTGTCCCGGATGAGTGATTAACTCATTTAAACCCTAATGTAACTTACTTTTCATGATGTAATTCGCTGGTTGTCGTCTAACGACAGTTGCAAATAAAGAAAATGGCATAAAAAAAAAAACCTTTTCCTAATCTAATCTAATAAAGTTTTCTTGCAAATAGTAGACATAATAAAATTGAGTTTTTTGAAGAGACAATTTCATTTTTGTACTTATGAAATCTGCTTGTTTAGCAGTAGCAGTAGTAGTGTATTTAATTTATGTTGAAACTTAAATTAAAAATTCTGTTTTGTTCCTTGTCCCTTGTTTCTGTTTTTGTTTTTATGTTTGAGTATTTCTAGCTAACATTGCATTATTTTTATCTTCTTGCTTTGTTTTAGTTTGGTTTTGGTTTTTTCATGATAATTTCTAATAAAATATCACAAAAAAAAAAAAAATATTAATTGAAAATTTATATGATTACGTTGGCATATTCTTTCTTATATTTATTTTTTATTTATTTTTTATTTTTGTCAAATGCATAATTTTATCTAAAAAAAATGTGTTATTATTTAGAGATAGCAAAGAGAAAAATATAAAAATACAATTACAATGTTTGAAATCGGAAAAATAATATGCATAAATAAAATAGAAAAGATACTTTTGCATAATTTTTGTAAATTATTTCCATTTAATTAGTTGGGTTTGCGTCGTCAAGCACATAAATACTACAAATGTGTTATATATTTGTAGATACACGGTTCATGTGCCTTGTTTGTGACTCGTGTGCCTGTGAGAGAATATGCAGCTGTTGAGATAATGTTGCGCCTAAATTGCAACCATTAAAAATGCTTTATTTGTATTTGTTGATTATGCCATGCATATTACATACAAATATCTGTATGAGTGTAGTGTGCAGAATGGCGTGCAAATTGTTTACGCTTCAATAGAATCGATATTTATCAAAATACAGTTAAATAGGCGTGATGATGATGATGCTAAATGCCTTTGGTGGTTTTTGTTTGCATAAAGCAAAATTTGCGTATTGAAAAAATGGTAACAAAAAGAAATGATTTCACCAAACCTTATTGTGTAGACAGACTATGATGCTTAAGATAGCTTTCTATTTAGAAGAGACAATCTATAGATTATATATTAAGCGTATAATAAGACTCTGTCAGGCATTACTTTTTGGTAATGAATCTTTGTTCAAATTCTTCAAGTTTTTAATTAGGAAATCTTTTGTAAGAGATTAAAAAATCAGCCAAGTGTGAGTCGGACTCGCACACGGAGGGTTCCGTACCATTGCACAAGATTTTTTGCTTAAAATATAAAATTATATTTATATTTAATAGCCTAAAAGTATACTACAATTAACAGCTCAAAGTATATAACAAAAAAAAAAATGTTAAACAAAAGGTTAAATTAAAGAACAATGCTTCTAAAAATGTATATTACACCCAAGTGAATTACACACTTTGTGAAAATTTCAACTCTCTACCTGTTACGGTTCATGAGATAGAGCAGGAGACGGACGGACGGACGGACGGACGGACGGACATTGTAAGCTTAGTAATAGGGCCCCGTTAGTTCCCTATGGGTACCGAACCCTAAAAAGGAAATTCAAAAAATTTATTTATAAATGGGGACTCTTTTTTTTTTTTTTTGTAAAATATCTTTGAAAATGTGTAATTGTTTGCAATGTTCCGCTAGAGTTTCATATAAATGTTGTTATTGCCTTTCTGGTTGACTTTATTATCCTTCGCCTTCTTTTGAACTGATTCAACTGATGAAGTTCTTTGCTTTAAATGTTACTTAGCCTCCAGTGGTGGATAATAATGAATCCATGTATTTCTTAGTAGAAATTTATTTTAATTACATTAAAGTATCTCCAAACTAGAGTTGTAAAGAAGGTTATTGAAGACATTGATGGGTTTACAAAGAAAAATTGCTTGGAATGTCACAAAACTCTTTAATTGATATTTTCCATTAAATTCAATACATGTATCAGTGGAATCACTAATGAAATGCAAACATTTATATCGCTTAGATTCTTTAATATTTCTTCAAAAGAAGTCAGTATTGCCAATATTTTATTAAGACGCAACTATTCTTCTAGAAAAACATATGTTTGCTGGTAAATATTATAGAATCTTAAATTTTCAATACACCTCCATCATGCAGATGCGAATGCTGAACAGTGGCGATTATAGGTTTCAACTTTGGGGGATTTTTGAAAAACGAAAAACGTTTCTTCATTTGTATAATATGAGTTTTCATTTACATTTCTTTGGACTATTCTATGAATGAAAAATCTATTCTGTTATTGCATGGTTGTATGGTAAATCTTATAAAGATACTTGCATCATAATACTAAATGTCTAGATTAGATACATTAGATCCACGTCCAATGTTGCAAGACAACGAGGTTTGACTTGGCAAAATATGTCAATTATTTCTTCAGTTGAATTTTCGATCTCTTTGTGAACGATGACTAACGTTAACCCGTTGAGTCCATTCAGCTGTTGCCAAAGTAACTGGGATCATCGAAAACAATTGCAACAATGTTGCAACGTTTTGGAAGAAATTATTGAATTTCTTCGATTTGATGACCTACAGTACCTCAAATGCTGTCTGAGCTCTCTTTAACTCTGTGTTCTTGCAATTCTTGGGCCACAAAATAATTTCTTGTTTGAACTCGATTGCGCTGCAATTCATGCGACCCTAGAAACATACTGCAAGTGAACATTAAAATGATGCGATGACAGAAAAAGCAATGACGCGAATTTAAAATTTCACTCTGTTCGGTTCTGGGGGGTTTCTAACCTTGCCTCGACATTTCTGTTGCAGTCTACAAAAAAACAAATATTGCTTACTATTTACCCAATAACTTTTTTTATACTCACAATGAATTTAATAAACAAAGACTTGGATCAATTTCTGGTTAAATTAGTTTTTCCTATTTGGTTTTAAATTCCATACAAAAGTTCCTGAATTAATTAAACCTTCATCACAGTCAGTTATCCAACTTAAAGTCTTCATACTAAAATGTTTAAAAATTTCAAAATTATTTCAATAAATAAATAAATAAATTAAATTTAACATTTCATAGGATTCTTTTCTTTAACCTTTGACTTTGATTTACTATTTCATAATATTTGTCAATACTCAATCTTGTATTGTTGAAAAGTATCTATAGCATTTCAAAAAGTATAGAAATGAATGCCGTCGGTAAAAAGAAACATGAAAGTATAACTGCGTCTGTCATTGCCGTCGGTTTGTGATATGAAAGCAAAGTACGAGTAAAAGACTTATAACTTATATGAGGCAAATGAATAAAGTCACATGTATGTATATCTTTTTACCCATGATGTATCTTTATATGTATTATAATATAGATACTTACATGTTTTTCTATAAACCTGTAAAAATCAAATAGAAATTCTTACTCCAATAGATACATTATTTGTATATAAATACAATCGAATGTTGCATTTATACTTACTTTTATAATAGTTGAAAGTTCATGATGATTATATTGTGTTAGATATTGTAATACACATGACGATGACTTCTTTTTGCTTGCAGAATTTACATACTATATGTTTCTTTAGAAATATATACATATATATATGTGTATAAGTGTGTGTGTGTCTGTGTCGTCATCGTCGTCGTCGTCAATAATGCACACGAGGGGCAAATCTCAGCATTTTTCAAAAGCAGAATATTGTATATACAAATGTGTGTGTGAAGCTACTACTTTCTAGTTGCACTAAGAGATACATTTGTATCTTTTTCATATATCAAATACAAATACACATATGAATTGAGCTTGAATTAGATCTATAACTACTTATATACGAGGTGTGCTTATGAAATAATGTTACTAAAGCTCGAAACACTGTGAGTTCTTCATGGCGCTGAACAATAGGTTTTTTTTTTCTCATTGAATGTCATATGGACTTCAGATCAATTGAATAAGGCAAGGCTCATGGTGTAATACCTAAACGTCTTGACAGACTATGAAATGTGGGCCCATGGACTTATTCTTCTTCAATTTGAATCGATATTTTCTGTTGAGTTGGACGAGTTGGTTGCTCTCTTCTAATACAAGAAATGTTTAGTAATCACATGAATATCCAAAAAAATACAAAATCATCATCACTATGAGTTTTGATTTTTTGCCTATCCAACATTTGGAGCTCACAGTGAAGTTAGCCCCTTCTAATGTATGGTTTGACGTTTAGTTTCTGGATCATAAGAAAAAATCAAGATGCATTTCATGTGTGGATCATTTGAATGATTAGAAAATATCAATGCAAACAGTTTATCTAGCTTTGTTTTTTTTTTTTTTTTTTTTTTTGGTGCCTTTTAAGACATATGAAGGCCACAGTTTGAGTAATAATGTCTACTACAGACACATTAGGGATGGGATAGGTTAAGTTAAGTTAGGTTAGACAGTTAGGCGCTTTCGAGTTCACCCAGGAGCCTTATGACCTATTACAATGCCTAATTGTGGAAAAAAAGAGAGTGGGTGGTGAAGGGATTAGGGTAAATCTATTGATAGGGTTTTCCTAGTTGGTCTTAGTAGTCTCCTTGAGCATTCAAAACTAACCTGAAGAATCCAGTGATAATTTTGCTAAACTGCCCAACTCATCAAAGAAAGGTTTCTCGAGGGAACGATATCATCTTTCAAGAAGAGTAAGACAGTCACATAGAAGGTGTTGAATACTCTCTGTTTCTTACTTATCTTCACAGCTGCGACAAAAATCTTTTCTTGTTAAAGTATATTAGAGCTTTGAGGTCCATTTTAGTTGGTAACTAGAGATTATCCAGCCCATTCTTTTGGCCGCTGGATGCATGCTAAGTCCTTGGTTTTCGTATCCATTTCTAAAATGATGTCTTGTAGAGGTCTGTGAATATCAGCAACTGCTGGAGAAAGAAGCAGTGCCGATCTCCTTCTAGCACACTCATCCCTCATCTCGTTGTCTATTAAACCAGAGAGGCCAGGCACCTGGATTATCATAATTGATGGATTGTTTTGCTCTTGATGTTGTTGGTCGACAGAGTCTTGATATCATTTTGGCTGACGTCATAAATCGATATATTTCTAGTTGTCTCCACCATGGTGTTTATCACTTTGACCCATGATTAGTTCTTTTCTTTAATCAATAATCTCATAACTTTATCACCAACCCTCTTACAACTAACTATAATAAAATAAATTCTGTTACTTATTGGATTTTTGTTTGTTGTTTTGTTGTTGGCGACTTGTAAATAGTTTTTTTTATTATTGTAAAGTAGCCTATTGTTGTTGTTATTATTTTATTATTCTATGTAGATTTCTTCTCTCTTCTCTTTTCCTATTTCTATTTTTCTCCTATTTAGCAATCAATTGTAAAGCTTTTGTTATACGTATTTGTCGGATATTGAAGGATGGAAATGGAAAGAAGGCAAAGTGTTGTGTTGTGTTGTGTTTTGTATTGATATTTGGATTGTGCAAGTTACCTTTTTAGATGAAAGGCCTACAAGCAACAACTTGGATGCATTTCGCATATTTCGTCAAATAAACATTGAAATATTTTTTTATTGTATTATATTTTGTTTTGTTTTGTTTTGTTGTGTTTTGTTTTGTTTTCTTTGCTTCTTTTGTTTAGAGAAAACATTTTTGTTTGCATTTTAGTACAAATTTTGCAAATAACAACGAAATGTAAAAGAATTTTTTACTAGTATTTCCTCTCCCTCAAATTTTATTTCTATTCTTTTAGTCTGCAGATTATGTACTCGTATTTTTGTTATGTTTTTTTAGTTGATTCATTTTCATTAAAAACAAATAAGAAAAATATAAATTGTAAGTACATATTTTATATTTGATTTCAATTCAATTTATAAGTTTTATTTAATTTTATTTTCTATTCTATTTCTATTTTAATATTAAATTTTCTTTTAACTTTGCCTCTTCTGGTAGTGGGTGAATTTAATTAATTTGTAAAACAGAAACTGCGTTTCATTTTAGCATAAAAAAAAAAATATACGCAACTTGGTTTTATGGTAAATATAAAAAAAAAAGAAAAAAAAGAAATAGAACAAAATGCGCAACGAAAGGTGCCTTGAATTTGTATTACATGAGAATGGGATTGATCGATTTGAAAGGAAAAATGTTTGTATAATATGTAGTTCATTCAATAGTAGGACTACATTTTGAGATTATTCGGAAACGAAGTGGGATACGGTAAAGTATCTTAACCGTAACAAATGTATTTTGGTATTTTTAAAGACTCTTCGTTCCTAAGTTTAGGTTACGTTAAGTTAACGTGGCAGCCCTCCGACGAGAGGCTCACTTAGGCACAAAAACATTATGGCCCATTGTGATACCAGCAAAGTGTTGACACGACATCCCTTAGTCCGGTACGGAGAAACACTTGGATTCTGAAATGAACCTAGCTATGTCCTTAATTGGTAGGAGTGATAGTTCGGTTAAGCTGAAGAGGAACATAGAGCCTAAGTGGTTCTGTCTTCTTCTGGCGAGGGATGGACTCTGGCACATTAGGAGAAGCACCGTCTCCTCCTCTTCTTCTGAGCCGCAGCTACGGCAAAAGTCGTTATGCGAAAGACCAAGTCTTCCAGCATGTTTCCCTATGATGCAATGACCCGTTAGTACGTTTATGGTCTTGCTAATTGAGGTTCTACCGAGATTGAGCAGCTGGCCGGTTCGCTTAATTGTCTTGTAAGACCAGGTTTGCCTAGCTATACTGCAAGTATCTTCTTCTACCCAGAGAGCATTAGCTTTAACTTGGTAGAATTTCCTAACAATGTGTTTCACAGTAGCTAGCAGAATTCCAGCAGGAGACGTTACACGGGACGTCCCTTCTTTCGCTAGTTCGTCAGCTTCACAGTTGCCCACAATGTCTCTATGTCCGGGCACCCAATATAGTTGTATGGGTGCACGGCAGGCTAAAGTGTCTAGAGAGAAACGGCAGTCCGCAACCAGCTTGAATGTAGTATATACACCCGAGAGGGACTTTATTGCCGCTTGGCTATCTGTGTATATATTAATGTGGGACCTCGGAGCATCGTTATACAGAAGCCACCGGGAGGCCAGTAGTATGGTCATTACTTCTGCTAGAAAGACGCTGCATTGGTCAGAGAAGCGAAAGCTGAGCCTTAAGTGTGGGTTGCTTGAGAAGATGCCGCAGCCGACTTTCTTCTCCAGTTTGGAACCATCTGTGTAGATGTCGATGGTTCCTAAGGTTAAGTTTCGAAAAATTCAACTAAAAGTGAAAAAACGAGTTGGTGTTTCGAAATTATGTACATAGGGGACATCCACATATTACGTCATACTAATTTCATGAATGTCTGACCACCCACCTTGTCACATATGTGGTCACATTTGTGAGACCTCCCTTCCTCTGGTGTAACGTCACATAATTTGTAATAGAAACCAATAATTATTTCTCTTATCTCTAAATGTTTGTCTCTTAGGGTTTCTAATAGGGTTCTATGTATATAGGTCACAACAAAGCCTAAAGATAGAGTTGGTAGTATTATTACGTTTTCCGTTTACTTTTACATTTTTCGCAAATTAAATTTACATTTTGAAATGTGACGTCACAAAGCTTATTGGGCCCCTTCCACCTCCATAACGTGTGGCGTGTGGCTTATGGATGACCCCATACAAGGAAGAACCTAAAGTCCATTGAAAGTTATAGGAAAAATACAAAATTTATGGAGAAAAACCAAAAGAAATTGTTCAAAAAATTTTTTATTGTTGTCTACTCTATTTTTTCGATTTTTTTTTTTTTTTTGCCTTTGCTTTTGATGTAAAATACAAAATAAAACGAACAAACCATGAAATTTCCATAAATTGCGCGCCAAAAAATATGCAAATTTATTTTAAAAAATAAATGGAGCGGAAATTATCGTCATTCAAGAGTCATTCAGTCTGTTGCAGTTTACGACATTGAAGAAGGCAATGGAAGTTCGAAGGAAATGTAACGAAATAAAGCTCACATTGCAAAGTCATTAATTCCTTGGTTTTTCTATATTTTACTCTCTTTTTTTTACCTCTCTGTGGTTTTTTGTTGGATTTTTATTATATTCTTGCATTCATTTACACATATGTATATTTATTTCACTTTTAGTGTGTGTAAACCAAGTCAATTATTATGAAGTCACATTTTAGGATTCATTTTAAAATTAAAATAAAATTTCGCTTAATAATAATTCATAATTCGAAGACGATTCAAAAGGCATCCATGCTTCAATCTTCAATTACGATATTAAACTTAATTACGATATACACATTTATTTTACGCTCAGCAACAAGAGTTTTCAGAGAATGTGATCGAATAGTTTAACGATTTGTAAAGGGAGAGAGTACGAGAGAGAGAGAGAGAGAGCGAAAGTGAACATAATTAAAAGAGAGTAAAAAAGCAACAGGCATTTTGCAGACATATAAGATGTTGCCACAGTGTCTAAGCAAGCAACTGATCATTTAAATTCTGTGTTTTGTAATTATGTATATTCAAATGATTAGACAAATTCAATTGTAATAGCCTTTTCACGCATAACTGAATCACGATGATTTATCTTGTCATACATACGGACGGACAAGACTAGATGAACTCGTCTCGTCGAGCTGTTCAAGAATATATAATACCTTGTTTGGTCTCCGATGTCTCCTTCTGTGTGTTATTGCAAGAATAGTAAAAAATATTACAATTTAAAATTTACTTTTAATTGTTTTGTGCAATGATCAACTGTTATATGGACGCAACAAATAAAGGGGAAAGAATTTATCAAATCTTGATCCGATTTTGATTTGCATCACATTCTACAGCAACAACCCCTGAATGATGTCAATTTTCCTTGTTGTTGTGGTTGCTGTTGATTTTGATCCAAATCAGCGATGCATCACCATTGATTAGAATCATGCCCCAGTGTGAAAAGGCTATAAATTAGCATTATTCAATATCGTTTACAATTATATTGTAAATATTAAGCCCGTCTGGCAGCACCATGTCGCTCACTATTTTTATTTGATCACCGCTCTCTTGTCAACTGGAATATTTGTTACCATTTCATTTACACTAGCAAAAATGTGTTTAGCTGACATTTTATCTTTCTGTTACACTCATCTATGTACATTGCAAACAGAGAGTAGTTTTCTAAAAGAGAGATAGAGAGTAACAATGTGTATATGAGTCTCTGACGTTGATCACTCTTTGTAGTCGTCGTCGTTGTTGTTATTGTAGCTATTTCACATTTTAGTTTATTTTATCGTTTGTAGCAGCAGAGCAACAGTTTATATCTCATTGTATCTTTAAGAATTCAGTCGATTCAGTTTTGCTCAAGTGCTCAAGTAACTAATAAACCGCCAAATAAAAAGTTTTGTGCAAAAGAAACAAGCAACAAGCAAACAATATTGTGTTTTGAGCATTCTTAATTATATTATTTATTGTTTAATAAAACAATATACAAAAGCAAAGTACATGTAAATAATAATAATAAAAATAAATTGAAATTGAAAATTCATTTAAAAATATAAAGTGTTTTAATAAAAGTAAATTAAAGAATCTCTACAATACAATACAATATATTTAAAGTGTTAAATAAATAAATAAATAAATAAGTGTGTGTATGTGTGCGCGTAACAGTAAAAAAAAAAGCAAAAGATCTGCAGTTTAACCTGCTCTTCCTCACCTCACTTCACCTTACCCATGCCCTAAACCCTAAAATAAGAAAAAAAAAGCTCTGGTTTTATTGTCATCACTATTACTATCATCATCATCACGATCATGATCATGATTATCATTACTACTACGATCACTTTGTTGTCTTGTTCGCTGTGCTGTTTTTGTTGTTGCTTGCAAATAAAATAAACAGTTATAACTGACTTTTGACTGCAGTCAAAGAAGCAAAGAAAGAAAGAAAGAACAAGGGAATTTTTGTACATATAAATTTTGAACAATAAAATACTCTATGAAATTTACTTCAAATGTTTTATGACAAACTAATTATGATGTTATATTAATTAAATTTATTTTGTAGTCACATTTATTTTTCGTTTCGTACAAAATTTAAGTAATTTTCTTCGTCTCATCTAATTAATTTCTTTATTTCTGATCTATATTCTTTGGTTTGATGTGATCACTTTAAAATTGTTTAAAATTTCGTGTCTTTAAATTTCGATTCCAAAATTTTGCTGTTTTTTGTGTTTCGTGTTTTAGTTTGGTTTTGTTTTGTTTAAATTGTGTTTTTACTTGTTTATCGTCATCGTCACGTTGTCAACAAAAATTTCGGTAAAATTCTTGTCAATTGTTCCGTTTTCATTTTCGGTGTTGATCGGTCGGTCGGTACTTGTTGTTGGTCTTTTGACTCTCTTTCCACAAATTCTCTCTCTACCATAAATGTGTGTGAATTTGTTTGTACGCTAGAAGGTTCGTAAAGTGTGGGAGTGTGTGTGTGGGTGTGTGCGTCTGTGTGTTTCTGTTTGTTGGTATAAATCAACCGCAACATCAGCAAATACAAAGCAAAGCAATACAAAGCAAATAAAACAATAACAATCACAGAAAAAACAGAAAACCATTAAAATTAAAATGCAATAACAAAAACTTTCGTAACTCTTCAAAATAATGCCATGCGCAACGCTGTTAAAGGCAAAAAAGCAAAAGTGATTGATTAACGGGAAATACACAGCACATCATCGGTGTTGTTGTTGTTGTTTCTTGTTATTGACTATTAAAATGCAGTGTGAATAGGAATGTTCTCAGGAGAGAAGAATTTAAGCTCCCTTTTACTCTCTTTGTTGAACTTGTGTTCAGTGACCAATTTCGTTTGTACTCACTCAACTAAAATTTCATATTCTCCTTCGGTTAACAAATTAACGAAAACTTTATTTTCTCCACATTAAGGTCATGAATAGAAAGAAATACGATTGCATACTCTTCTCTCCTTTAGCTTTTGAATATGAAGAACTTAAATGATGACATAGAAAAATTCTGTTTGTCATAGACTTGCTCCAGCTTGTGAGATGTTGATACTTCTTTTTTTTTAACCTAAAGATCACAAAGTTCATAATTTTTATACTCTCACCTTCAGCTTTTGATAATGAAGAACTTAAATGTCATACTCTTGTTTAAATTGAGATCATTAAGAGTACTAAGAATGCATATACTCATCTCCTTCAATTAAACTGTGATTTCTTGCTTTTCATCAGAGAGATTATGAAGGAGTTATGAACTGAGATGATCACTTCTTTAGTTTGTTGATTATGAACTAAACTAAAATTGCATACTCACTCAGCGTCAACGTGAAATTATCTATTACTCTTCTATTTGTAATCATGAAAAACTAAAAATTGTCATATGTGTAAAGTAAACTAGAGTTCCTTACTCTACTGTCTCCTTCAGCTTCTCATCATAAAGAACTAAAATTGCTTTCTCTTGTTCTAATCATGAACCAAATTTATTTTGTGATAATGAACTTAAGATTCATAAACTCCTTCAACTTGAGATGATGAATTAAACTAAAATTTAATAAACTCCATCAACTTGTCATCAGAATTTTCATACTCTTCTCTTTTAGCAGCATCCGCTTCCCTTTTCTTTTATTTTATTTTATTTTAATACTTTTCCTTTCCTAATTTTTTTCATTTTTATTTATTTTTGATATGCAGCAACAAGTTTTTTTAACGTGTATTTTAAAACCGCGCATAATTTATATTTTTATAAATCTCATAATCTCGGACAAAGTGTTTTTTAAATTGTGAGTCAACCAAATTGAATTACGTACTATAATTGATCAATAAAAACAAAAGTGTACTATTAGTGAATCATAATTTCTTGAAATTTAACAAGAAATTTATTCTATAATTTGAAAACTGAATTTTGGAAGTACGTAATTTTTGAAACTATCATATGCACATGTCTGCCTCGCTAAGTCACGGTTGCAACGCCAACGCCAACAACAACAACAATTCAAATCCAATACACAAAATTCTGAAAACCGAATTCGATTTGAGTTTTGCTGCTGTTAACAATAATAATAATATAATCAACGTCATCGGCATCAACGGCGGCGGTAGTGGTGATAATCCACAAACAGCAGCAGTAGCAGCAGAAACCGCAATTTCAAACAAGAAAAAACGATTTGATTGTCACAGTTTAAGCGTCCAACAAGCTGTAAGTGATTTTTATTTATTTATTTTTTTTTTTTTTAATTTTTCATTATTTTATTTTTAATTTTTTTAAATTTTTCATTTTTAATATATATAATTTTTTCCCCTTTTTATCATCTAATGATTTTTATGCATTTCCCTTTATTTATTTAACTCTATTTGCATTTTGTTGTTGTTGTTGTTTCCATTTACCTTTTCACTCGTCTCCACATGGCAATTTTAAATATAATTTTCATACTTTTCTTGTAATTTTTAATTATTTTTTTTTATATATTTTTTACGCTGCTTTGCTTGCATTAAATTGATGTCCCTCACTCTCACAACACCAACACCACCATCACCATCAAATTCTCATTACATATTCTTCTTTACTTATATTCTCACTCCGCTCAACTCCCAAGCACTTGATTGCAGTTACTTTTTTTTTTATTTCCACTTGTCTACTTCAATTTTGTCTGTTTGTCTCTTCCTTTTCTTTTTTCCTTTGCACATGTTTTTTTTTTTTAATGATTCTGATCTTTTACCTTAACTACCTGTTGCGCTTTTTCTATTCTATTCGATTCGATTCCATTCTATTTCATTCCATTTTCTCATACATTCAACCAACAATCACACATCCCTACAAAATATATAAATATAATTGTAATTACTCTTTGTCTCTCTCCCTTTCCCTTTTTACAATTTTGTTGTAATCATTTTCTTTGCATTTTTTTCTTCATTTCATTTCATTTCATTTATTTTGTCATTTTTTTCCTTACATTTATTACTTTTCTTTTCTCCTTCCCCCTCTGTACATAATTTAATTCTTCTATTATTCTTATTATTATTGTTCGTTGACTTTTCTTAGTTTTTTTTTTTTTTTTTTTGTTCTTTTCTTTTTCCATTTTATTATTGTTAATGTTTCCTTTCCACATACATAAATTCGCTGACTCATTTGACTAAATTGAATATTAAAAGTAATGCATGCAATGCAGGTTATAAGAAGAGAGGAATCGGTGGGAGACCGAAAGAAGTTAGTCAGTATAGTAGAGTCAGTCAGTTAACTCTTTTTATACAATTTCTAGTTGAAACCAAATAGAAATGCACTGAGAAAAAATTTAGTTTTGTTTAGTTAACCTTTAGGCAATGCAAGCAATGTTTTTGGTTTTAGGAAAAGGGTGCGGTGATGATTATACTGAGTCGTCAAAAGTTATGGTTACGAAAATAAATAGTCCATGCTTCTTTTGAGAATACAAGATATTTTCGAGAGAGAGAGAGAGAGAGAGAGAGAGAGAGAGTTTCGACATTGATATTAGCTCTCTTGTTGAGTCTCCTATTTGTGTTTAGGATTAACAATGAATTGCCAAATCTTTATTACAAATATTAAAAATATGTATGTACATATTTCTCTTCTTCTTATGCCTTTTATATAAATTCACAATTCACTTAATACTACTGACCCCTTACTTATTAAAAGGAGTGAACGATTGTTGCAATGCACGTTCGCAATATTGTAGGTTTCTTCATGTCTGATATACCTAAGGATTTTGTATTGAGTCCTTTGTATGAATAACTTCTACATAATGACTTTCGCTATCCTATAAGTGGGAACCACATGTCCAAATTGGTAATATATTCAAAGATCAAAACCTATATTCTGCATACAAACTTACTTAGATTATTGGATAAATTAGATTTAGCCAGGTTAGCTTTGATTACTAAGAAGCATTACGTCCCATTGTGATGGTGAATAAGGTGAAAAAGGGGAGGTTGAGGAATAGAGGAGTTGACGGTTTAATATTCTTAGTTGGTCTCAGAGGTCACCCTACGCCATTGGAATCAACCCGCAGATTTAACGAACAAAGTCAATTTCACTAATGGTAAATTTGCCAAACTGCCCAAATCTTCGAAGAAAGGTTTCCCGATAAGACGAGTCTGTTTTGCAACATGCCACATATGAGGTGTTGCATAATTTCGGATTCTAGCGCATCTCCAAAGCTCGCGATTTGCTTATTAATATTGTTTACAATTAGAGAAAAATAAAACAAAGTCTCAAAGAACAAACAGTAATGCATAAAACAAAGTCTTATTAACAATTCAAATCTTTGCATTGAAGGAATGCCATTAGTTTTTGTTGAAATATTCCATTTCTTTTAAGTTTCAATCGTATCAAAATTTTACGACACTTTACTATTTGTGTTTGTAATGCAACAATAACAACTTAAGTACTTAGTTAAATTTATAATTAATGGTACTACGTACTTCCTTTGGCCTATGCAACTGTTGGCGAAAACTTCTTTAACTTGAACAGTCAATGTTATATAGGAAAATAGATATTTATAGATGAAGACTTTTTTTTTTTGTTTAACGAGAAGTTAAATTAGAAAGTCGTTAGTTCTTACAATGTGAAATTATCGACCGATACACGATAACTTTATCGAGCCATTGAAGGTGGCCAACGACAGTTGATAGGATTGGATAGTATAGAATATCATAGAATAGAATAAAATAGAAGAGGTCTGACTGACTGATAAAAAATGTCCTATTTGGATTGCTCTTAGCTTCAGTGTTTTTACACTTACTGAGGCCCTTTACCACAACAAGGTGGCAATCCAACTTGAAATATCATTTTCCTCATCGTGTTAAACCAATTACATATTTAGGATTTTTGGCTTTAGGGAGCCACCCCACTCCCTTAAAATTGCTACCTTTGTATATGCAATTGACTCGTATTTGGTATTTTCAGTGTTAATTCATCTATCCAGAATGTATACACAACCCAAAAATTGTCAATTGGGTTTATTTAGATCATGTGAGCATGCTGATCAGTCTATAAGGTTAACAAAATACATTTCTTGTTTACAGATCTTTCCTTATTTTCATCTAAAATGATAGTAGGCTCTCAGATTAAAAAAAAAAATAAAAGTTTTTTCTGATCATTTTCTTGATCTTTACTATATCACCATTTGGTGGTCTTTGTCACCATTTTTGACTGATTGTTTAATAATTTTCTGCTTCATCTGCAGCAGCAACATTTCAGTACATTCAGCAACACTTACTTGCAGCAGCAGCAGCAGCAGCAATAGGCGAATCATCATTACCAGCTTGCGATTTACATTTATTAAGATTGCTCATATTCTGTGTTTTAAATGTTTCGGGAATAAACGTAGATTGTAGTATTTTATTTATTATTTTTCATAGTATTTCTGAACACAGATTTCTTCCAATGATTCATTACAATTTTTATTTACCATATAACTTAAGTATGTCAGTTAGTCAATATGTATTATGTATTGAGAAGTCTGTTTCAATAATTCTATCAATTTAATTTAATTATTTGAAATTAGATACACTGCAGCAAGTACTATATTATTACTATATAAATAAATCTCTTAAAAAAGTTTGAAGTTACAAACTAAAATTTTTAACGTCGGCGGTTATAGTTGATTTATTTTTTTAACAAAATAAATTCTACGCCGCCGACTAAAGTGAAACTTTTGAAAGAAACGAAGAACGAAATAAAAAAAGAGGGAATATGAGTAATAATCGAAAGTAATTTTTGGTCTAGACAAATTTTGCGCTTCATTGAAGAATGAATTTTTAGGTGTATTTCCACATAGACAAGTAAGTTGAATGATGATAAGAAAACTGTTTCTCATTGCAAATACTCAATTCTCTTGTACATAGGTGAATATTGTGTGTATTATTTTAAAGAAAACAACATTCATCTATCCAGACTTCAAAGATGTTTTCATTTGGTTTCAGATAACACGATCACAATCACTCTACTCACTATATGCATCATCATCATCAATTGAGTTTAATTACAAGCCTATTATTATTATTGTTTTGTAAAGAAATATACACAAATGTATATTCAATATTATATTTTGATTGTTTGTAAAAAAAAGAGAAACCAGTTTCAGTTTGAAGATCAGCTGACCAAATGCTTTCGGTGCCTTTTGTTTGTGTGTGTGTGTGTGTTTGTGTCCCTGACTCTGTGAACTAATTTGAGAGTCAGAGAGGAGTTTTTTTTTTTTTTTTTTGGACAAATCCAGTTCAGAATTATAATAAAAAATGAACGACAGTTGAAGGAACTTTTAAATTTATACATAAAATAAGAAAGAAAAAAATCCAGTTTTTTTGTTTTACAATCAATAAAAATAATTATAAACAAATTAATCGTGTTGTAGAACTTTCCGATCTCTCTGATCTGATCTGATCAAATGTGTCTCCGCCTTCACAAAAATTTGTAATTCTCATTTTTATGGAGTCTGTTGTCAACATTTAACATTAAAAAATGTACCCTAAATTTCAATTTCATGATTTCAAGCTTAAACTTTTGATCAGAAATTATTCCAAAGTCTTATTTGTAGTTGTATCTATCCCCCCTTTTTATTTAAGGTTTTTTTTTTTATTTTTTTTTTTTATTATTAGTATAAAGTCATTTGTTTTTGTAACTTTGCACACATGTGTGAGTGAGTGAGTGGAGTGAGTGAGTGAACTTCTCAACTTCTCAAGTATTGTGTGTTAAGATTCTTAGAAACCCAACGACCAACCAACGTTTCTCGGTCGCATAAATCTTTTTATTTATTTCAGAAAACCAGAAACTGATTCACATCGCACAACTTTTGTCAAAATTCAATTCAAAAAAGTACTTTTATTTTTTTTTTTAATGTATCTGCTGCTGCGTATCTTTTTTATATTTTATTTCTATCTATCTTTCTTTTGTGAGCAGCAGCAGCGTTCAATTTGTTTTGTTCAGTTAAGTTTAGATGACGATGATGATGATGATGATGATGACGATGTGCTTGCGCACCTCCACCAGTTTTGGGCTACCCTTGATCATGTCCCTAATTTAAACGCGTTTTTAATAATTTATCAAGTTGAATGCCCGGTTTTCAAAAATTTAACATGTTTGACCTTGAATTCGCATTTTGAATTGTGGAATCGAATGAATGGTAGTACAAAAAGCAAATATTCATCGACGTCTTCAGTCGTCGTCAATCGTAGTTATATACTACAATATTCAAAGTTAGTTTCTTTTTCTTTATTTTGTTATATCTTTTCTTGTGTTTGTTTATTCATTGTTGTAGTTTAACGCTTTTAGTATTCTTTCGTTGGTTCGCTCGCTTACTTTTCATTGAAGTACAAACAATCATTTTTCTTTTTGTATTTTTTGGCGAAGTATTTGCCGTCGTTTGCATCCAACTGTGACTTCACTTGACTTTGCCCCCTAACATCATTAAGAAACACGTGTATACTTACTTATTAAGCCTACTAATTTGCGTTTTTTTTCTTCGGTCGTTCGTTCCTCTAACAAAATCATTATAATATAATTACACGCACTTTGTTCAAGGTTAAATTGAGTGTAGTATGAATGTATCTCAACTATAACTTTTGTCTGTATTATTTCCTTTAAATCTAACTAAAGAAAAATAAGTTTATAATTTTCTGTATCTTTTTTTTTTTTTTTAGTTAATTAACGTCTTGGTTCAAATTGACTAATGACACCGCACCGCCACACTCACACTCACACTCGCACTCACACTCTGTACGAGTATTCGTTGCGCATGTGTAGCATATCTATCTTCTATATCCCATTGATAATATTTTGGGTTTAAAAAAGAAACAAAATAGAAATATGAAATAAAAGGTTGTTTCATGCTGTGATTTTTGCTTTTATTTTGTTAGTTTTTGCTTCCTTATGATCGATCTCGATCTCTTAACATGAGAAGAATAATGATTAATGAATTGAATAATATTAAATTCGATTTCGGTTAGTTTTTGATTTTGATTTTGATTTCGTTATGCGGATTCACTCTCTATGAACATTCTTTGCGCAAGCGCGATCATTTGTGATTTGATTTTTTAGGTTGTAAATTCAACAAAATGGTTTTTTTGTGTTTTTTTTTTTTTTCAATTTAGGTCGAATTTTAGTTGTTGAATAAAAATCTATATAATTTTTCATTATTATCTACTTTAGTTCCACATATCACAAGGAGTGTAATAGTTCTTTTAATATATAACATAGAATAATTAGGCTATTATCAATCAATAGTGAAATCAAAATTGATTCAAGGAAGACAATTAATAAAATCCAAGTCATAAACCTAAAGAATTGAGCCATTTATTTGATGAGACAAACCCTGATTGTAATAATGTCAATGAGAGAGTTTCATTGTTTAATCTTTAAGCTTATAAAAGACGATTTTCGATATTTATTTTTAAAAATATTCTATTTGATGACAGTTTCGGAAGCATTAAATAGAACCTGGAGAATCCAATTGATACTGTACTAGTCTTAGGGTGCTTACCACGTTGGAACGCACAAAAAAAAAAAAAAAAAAAAATTAAAAGTGCTTCCTCTGTAGAACGCCAGGCCACGAGAGATTCTCGCCTGGGAGTCTGCGACTAGAGATTTTCCTGTAAATAATCTAATTATTACAATTCAAGATCAAGGTTTACCTTACTAACTGAAGGAAATATTGGACATTAATTGAAGAGAAGTGAACATAAAGAAGTATAAACTATTCGACGCCAACATGCCCAGAAATCGACACCACAAAATGTTGCCTTGAAATAGTTTTTGGTATTGAATCTTTTAGTTTTTAAATAAATGTTCGATAGATTCCTGTAGAGTTAATGTCCTGTTTCCTGTGGATTATTGTATTTTTATTTATATTTGGATCTTTTTGAGCTTTGGCTTGCATTACATGGGACCTCCTGGGATATGACGCGGTCAGTTGTTGTCTCCCTCCAATTTTAAATCTTAAGATTTTTCATAACATTTTCTTTTCTTTATTTTTTGTTTTTATTCTGTTTGTACTATTTACGAGTACTTCGTTTTTTTTTTTTTTTTTTTTTGAATTAAACATTATATATTTATATCAATTTGCTTTCGATTTAAGAAGATTTATTTAGAAAAAATCTTTGAACTTCTATTTCAAAGAATTTTATTAGAGTCCAGTGAATGGAAAGTAAATATTATTTCCATTTAGAATGATGTGACTATCTCTTAAATATACTTATCATCTATTGAAAATGTTTTCATTAAAACAACCTCAATCAATGATGATTTCATACAATAAAATCTCTTAAAAATCACTTTGATTTTTATTCACAAATTAACACTATAATCCTTTTCAGTCATTTTTATTACTTTTGCTGATTTAAATAAGATTATTATAAAGTCTATAAAAACCATTTCCGAAAACCATAATTTTTCCCGCCATTTTTCTATTCTGTACAATATTTATATCAAAATTTTCCTTTTTTTTTTTTTTTTAAAGCAACATTGAATTTTTGTTTAGTTTTTAATAAAGAAATAAAAAAAAAAAATTTCTTCATTTTCTTCAATTTTTGTTGTTGCTTCTTTTCAAGTGAAATCTCATAAAAACATAACAAATATAATAAAAATAAAAATAGCAACAAAAAATAACAATAATTTTTGGACTTAGCCTAACCTAGTCTCTAGACACGTTTCTGTCTTCTTGTTGTTCTTCTTCTTAATACTCGTATATACATATATTTTTGAATGCTCCCACATGTTGCTGCCTTTTCTATATTTGACTTAAAAACATTAATGGGGGCAATATATTGTATTGTCTGGGCGACGAACTATGAATACGACTATATAAATATTTATCGATATATTTATTTTTGACAGAATCAATCATTATTATGAGAAGTTCAAAAATATAATACAATATGTATGTGATTTATATATTTTAGTTTAGCGTAATATGAAGAAGATATTATTAAATAGAAATCTATAGAAAAGAGAGATACTTTAATGAGTTAATTAGTTAAAACTTTTAAGAATATATCGATTACTCAACAAATTTTGAGTTGACTTTGACTGAAAATTTTTGTTTTTGAAATAATTTATGAATGAATAAATGTGTGTGCGAGTCAGTGAGTGAGTGAGTGAGTGGAATAAATTGATGAATGACTTTGACCTTTATCTTAAATATTAAGACTACATAGTAAATACTTTCATATGTATTTCAAAAATAAGTTTCTTGAATTATGTGGCGTCAATATTTAATGACATATTAACATTTTGAACACTGAGGATAAAGTGTGTTTCTGATATAAAATATTATACATAAATTTCTGATGTAAAAATTCATTAAAATTCCTTAAAAATGTTAGTCAATGAGGTTCCTTTATTATATTTGTTCATGTACTTGCACCCATTTCAAAAAATTCTACTTTTTTTTTTATACTAACCTAGATAAATCTTTTGAAAATCTTTATTTATAATTCTGTTATTGCCGTTTTAAAAAATATTTCATTTTGTTAATACTAAATCAGATAGAAATGTTCAAAATTTTTATCTTTAATCAAATAATTGATTAAAACTTTCTTATCCTTTTTATTGATTAGATAAATGTTATCGCATACGAAATATGGTCATGTAGTTGAGCTCATTTCATGATACTTCTAAACCGGATCAATGTTTTAATCTATAATAATCGTATAATTGATTAAAACCTTTTAAAATTTCTAGATATTAGATTATTTTTATATTTGGTCTCGCGACTATTACAAGCAACTTGTATTGTTTTTAAACTAAATCTGATAAAAGTCATTATTTTATATTATTATTTATTATAATTGTATAATATTCTTGGTCTTGTACTTATTATATATTTGAGATAATTTTAAGAAACTTTAATCTCTTTTATACTTAAAAAAAAAATTACTTAAATCTATTTAAACTCAGACTATTCAGATCACTTTTTCACCTTGAAATATTTAAACAATGTGACGCAAACGATTTTTGTTGTTTTCTTTTCGATATCTGATTCGATTCAATATAATTTCTTGTGTTATTATGTATGTTGTCGGCCAGTAAAATAAATATTGTAACAATCGAAAGAAAAAATACAATTTGTAAACAAAAAAAAAAAATAGGCCCAAAATTAGAACTGACATTGTCAATCCTTCTTTTCGGTTTCTATAATCCAATTAATTCTTTATTCTATATTTTCTTCGTTCTTGTGTAAAAATAAATACGAATAGACATTTAAGAGCAAATAGGTCAGACAGACCTCTCTCTGCCTAAATTAAGTAGCAAAAGTTGACGCCGCTGCCGTCTTCGACGCCCACTTATTTAAATAATTCATAGTTTAGTTTAGTTTTCGTCGTCTTATCAAACGCCGCATTACACAAAAAATTTACTTTTGTCACCTATTTTGATTGATAGACAAAAGCTGGCCACGTTTCTTGTCAAACTAATTTGACAGCAGCTGTTCATTCGAGAGACATTTGTGTGTGTGTGTGTGTGTCTTTGCATGCGTAAATGATAAAAAATAGCCCTAGGCCTAACCTTCAGACAAATTGTAGGAATTTCCATTTACTTATGTTTCTTTAAATACGAGAACACTAAAAATAGATAGTAAGTCCATTAAATAGAACCAAAAGGGTTGACTTTGTAAATGTGTATTGTGTTGGCCACCACAACTTGGAAGTTATTAAGGTTTTAGGGTGTCTTTTTCTTTAAAGAAGAAGAAGAAGGTATACATAAGCATTGAAGATGTGTGTGTGTGTGTGTGTGTGTGTGTGTGTGTAACACTTGAAAGGTTCTTTTAAAAATTGTAACAAATCATGTTCTTATTATGTCAAATGATTAAAAAATTATATCTCCATATTCGACTGATTGTATAGGTCGATTTTAATGAAATAAACGCTTTATGTTACTCACAATAAAGCTTGTTATCTTTCTGTAAATCAAATGTTAATTCAATTAGTGATTTTTACGTGATGCTCGCACAAACACTTTCAGTCTACAGTGTCTGTGACACATACTATGACAAAGGGTTACGGGTGTCTTTTTTAGAAAACTTGCGAAAACATTAAAGATTGTATTTATAAAATTTGTATCACATCATATTAACATTATATACCTCTATTTTATATATGTCAAATTTAATCATATTTATTATGTATAAATCTATTAATTATTAATATTAAATATTCTATATTACAAAAAAAAAAAAAAAAAAAACTTTTCAACATATTTTCTATCTTTCTTACTACAATTTACATACAAAATTCAACATAAATTTCCACTTCTATAAAATGTTCTACACATATAATTGTTTATTATTGTTTTTTGTTTTGTTTTTAATTTTCACTAAAATAAAATCTCTTTCCCTTCAACGGAAAACACATTATTTTCTTTTTGTATAATTTCTAGCATATTTTTTTTTTTTTTTTTTTTTTAATATCATAAAAATAGAAAATTTATAACCACAAATATACAAATAAAAAATAAATAAATAAGAAAAAAAAATATATATATATAAAAAATATTTATAATGCATAATAATAATAACAAAAAACAAATAATAATTAAAAATATAAATATTTAAATAAATTAAAAAGAAATAATTTAAAATGAATTATATAAAAATATATAAATAAATTAATAAATGAATTTAGAAAAATATATAAATAAATTAATAATATATATATAAATTATTTTCTATTTTATGCGCTTGTTGTTTTGTGAATTTTTGTGTTTCAACTGTTTGTTTTTTAATATATTTTTTTTTATATATATAATATCCACACACTTTTGCATTCATTCAACATTAAAAAAAAAAAAAAATTAAAAAAAAAAATATTAAAACAAAAATTTGCTCGTCCGCTATTCACGCCCCAATATCTTTCACATCCACAAACATGTATACACATCTCACTCTCTGTCTCTCTCTCTCTCTCTCTCTTTCTCTATGTCTGTCTTTCACTCCCTCTCTATCTGTTTCTGTTTCAACTGTTTCTTCTATTAATTCTATAATTGCAACAACAAAACTTTCTTATAAATATTAATATTAAAAAATAAAAAAATTAAAAAATTTTCTTTTAAATTTCTTCCTTTTCAATTTTGCTTTCACTTTAAACTGAGTTTTCTCTTTCTCCTATTTGCTTTATAAGAGCTTTTTTTATATTCTGTAATTTCTCAAAATACCAAAAATATTGCAAACTTCTATCAAATTTTCATTTTGCAAATTAAAAACAAATATCAAATTAAATTAAAAAATAAAGTTTCCCCAACACAAAATCCCCACTTTTTATATCTTCTAACAAAACAACTACTCTTCTGTCTATCAAAAACTATAAACAACATAATCTTTCTCCAATAAATCTCTTCTACTTTATATCTCTTCCTGTTCTACTATTTTATACTTCTTCCTTCTATCCTATTCTATTCTATTCTATTCTTCTATTCTTCTTCTATCTATTCTTGTATAAAACCAACAATTAATCAATTTTATTTAATAATAAAATGAATTTTTGGAAAAATTATTAAAAATGTGTCCAATTGTTGTTGCATTTTTTGTCTGACATCGAAAATTGTTTTTCTCTTTTTCGATCTTATTCCAGGCCAAGAAACGAGAGAAGTTCGCTTAGCAACAACAACAACAACAACAAGAACGAACGAACGAACTACAATAGAACAACAACAACAACAACAACAGCGCATAAAACAGAATAACCAAACCAACTATAACAAGAACCAACAACAAACAGAGAACAAGAAAAACTCTTCTTGCCCCCCAATATTCTTCAGATATCCAAAATTTTTATTCCTTTAAAGCAAAAACAAAAAGAAAAGAAAACCCAAAAAAAAAAAACAAAAAATCGTTCAAAATAAAAATATTTTAATTTAAAATATTAATATTTTGTTTAAAAAAACAAATCAAAAAATTGAATAAAACAATTGGCATCTAATTATTTAATTAAATTTAAATTTAAAAAAAAAAAAAAAAAAATTAAATAAAAAAATTATTTAAAAAAAAAATTAACCGTGTGTCGTCTTTATTTAACTTTAGTGTCAGCAGCAGCGTCGCCATAAATTAAATAAAATATATTAAATAAAAAATATATAGAATGAAAGAAGAATAAACTAAAGAAAGATAGACTGACAGACAGAAAGAAAGAAAAACCGCATTATTTTTTATTTATTTATAAATTTTATTTTTGTTTTGATTTTGATTTTTTTTATTTGGTATTTCTTTAAATTTAATTTATTTTATTTTATTTAAAACAAAATGAAAATTTATTTTTTTTGACGCGATGCAAAAAAGAAAATTTATTTAAAAATTTATTAAAGAGAAGAATATCTAGAAAAAAGAAAAGAGAATTGTGCAATCTTTTTTTTTTTTTTGATTTAATACGTTTATTTTATTTTTGTTGTTCTTAAAAATAATAAAAATATTTAATTTTGTGTGAGTAATAAATAAAAAGAATAAATCTGCAGACAAAGCGCGAAAAGAGAAAGAAAACACATTCAAATGTGTTGGTGGTGGTTCGTTTGATTTTGTGGGTGAGTAGTTTAAATTTTTGGAAGTTCTAATAGGTTTAAGTGTATCACATTTCATAAAGGACTCATGCATTGCATTCCATTGCATTGCATCGCATCGCATCTATCATCCACTTCATTGAATTGTGAAACGAAGATAGTGAGATTTGTTGCGCCTATAGATATGAAGTCAGTACACTTGAAATAATTAGGATTAGGGAAATGTAATGTTCAATTGGAGAGACTAAACTAAACAAATATCAGATTCATTTGAAATCCTTAGTTGTAACTTCGCAGATATAAATTGGCTTTTGTTTAGTGGAATGACAATTGTATATAAAGAATGATTCAACGTTGTGAAATGTACACTCAATCCAAGGTTCTATGTTTTCTACAATACTTTTGCACAATTCTATCCAATATTAGTATTAAGAGCATTTCTCTTCAGCAGATTCCCATAGAAAAAGTAAACGAAAGGTTTAGTGTTCTCTATTACGCACAGAGTAGAACTCCAATATGTCAATGGGCATTTGTCTTCAGCGAATTTCCACGTCTTCAATCCATATATGTGTGTAAAAACTTTTGCATTGAATGAATAGAAAAAATAAACGAAAGGTGCTCGGTTTTCTACTACGCATAGAGAAAAATTATGTTAAAAGTAATTTTTCTTCAGTGACTTCCAATGTCTAAAAAACACAGATATGAAGAGGACTGAATATCATCAGCATTGACTTCATACTTTGCGCTGGTTTTTATGCTTTTGTTTTGAAGAAACCTATGTACACGTATATCACTTACATTTAACCTAACCTACATAGACTTCAGAAGGATTTGAAAGAAAATTATTATTCACATATGAACAAAGTTGTTGTTATTGTACTTACTACTTATAATCGAGTGTGTGATCTCGTCGTAGTGTATGAAAACATATGTAGGTATGCATATATTTTTGAACTTTTATTTACTAAACTTTATGATCTTAAGCCAATTGTTAGAGTGTCAACCCTCACAGCAGATAGAGTATATAGTACTATACATAAGTTTTAGAATTTTATGAAAACTTGCCATCAACCCTTTTTATTTTTTATTTATTATTATAATACTTTACTTCATTGTCTTCCATCCACTGTATGCATAGCATCGTTTTTTCTGTTCTTCTGTTTCTCTGTTTTTTAAAGTGGCGCATTTAGGCTTTTAGGATTTAAAGTCAAATTTATTCATGCGTAACTTTAAAGATATTTTGTTTTTGTTTTCTTACTTTGCTTGCTTGATTGCAATTCTTGAATTTAAAAAATAAGAAAGATGAGAAAAGGAATTTGACAAGAATTTGCAACTTGTGGCAACATTGCTTTGACACACATACGTCATGCCAGAGTTCATGTGCAAACATAGCAACAAATTTGTCAAGAATGGGGAGAATAAGGACTTTGGGAGAGAAAAGGAAAATGAGAATGTAGAGAAGAAACTGATATGTAGTAGACAGCTTAACTTGGCATTTATTGGTTGCGGCAACAAGAACAACTGAATTTCGAGAACAAAACTAAAACCATTTAGAGTAGTTTATGAGAGCATATTAAGTCAAATTATGACAATAAAGACCAAAGAAAGATGGAAGGAAATTATGAAAATACAGACAGAAATATGTATGAAACCATATTTAGTATGACAAAGGCAAAGGCAAAGGCAAATCTTAAGATACAAATGAAGAAAGGCACAGATGTTGTCAATTGAGTAAACTTGGAAAGAAATTAACTCACAAATAGACAAAAATTTCTTCCTTATTATTGTCTTTTTGGAATCTTAAATTACTGAAGAAATGAGAAGATGATGGTTAATTCATCTTTTGTTTATTGACTTTGATTCAGAATTTCAAAAGATATTAAAATAATAAAAATTATGCACATTTAACATTTGAAAAAATAACTAAATAATAAAGTGAAATTTTTTTTTTTTTTTTTTTTTTATATTTTTTTTGAATGAATTCTGTTATAACAATATTATTTGTTATTATTTTTCGCATGAAATTCGTTTGACATCGGCAGCATTGGGAAACAAACTCAAATGACTAAAAACACAATACAATAATAAAAAAATATTGCAAACAAAACCGATAAAATGCTGATTTCATGCATTTAACAACAAAACAGAACTATGAATAATGAGCGCGCAATCAGATACAAATACAATATATAGAATAAATATTATTCTACTGTACGTAGATGCATTCATCCATTTAGTTAGTTAGCAGTTATTGGAGTCAATGGGAACGACGACGACGCTGTTCTCGCACCTCGCTCGCTCGCTTATATTTGTTTGTTTAACTAGATGACAGATCAGCTGTTTTTTTATTCTTTCTAAATATTTTTTCAGTTTTTGTTTTCAGTTTTTTGTTATTCTAAGTATAAGAGAAGCAGCAGTAGCAACAGTAGCAACATTAAAGCGCATTTCCATTGGTATCCCACGCAGTTCTAATTTCAACATTGCGAAATGAAAACAACAAAAATTCCAATAAAATAATTTTTGCAAAAGCAGCAGAAGAAACAAAAAAAAAAAAAAAAACACTTGAATAAAACAAAACAACAGATAACAAAATGCAAAATGCAAAGAAAAAGAACAACTAACTAAATATCTGAGATGAGATGATGACTACATAGTAGTAGAAGTAGTTGCATTTTTAGAATGAAAGAAAGAAATGCGGAACAACAACAACACAAACAACAGAATCACCATTTTTAGTAGATACTCATACAATATACTCATATGAATGAATAGATATTTATAGTATCTAGATAGATTATTATGATTATTATAAGTGTTATTACAACACATTTGCTTGCTGCTGCTTGTAGTTGAATCTTGGAACTAAGGAACCAAATGGAAAATTGTAAAAGTAACATGATTTTTTTTTTTTTTTTTTTTTTTTTGTAAAAAAGGAAGGAAGGCAAAAACATTTACTGAGTGCATTTTGTCATTAGAAGTATAGAGAAATGGCATATGAAACAAATAAAAGAGTGAAGAGGAGTGGAGAGGAGAGGAGAGAGGAACAATAATGACACTTTCTATTCTATATGAGATAAAAGATGTCAAAGTCCGATGATGACGACGGCTATTTACTTAAGAATTTATTTCAATTGCCTTTAATCGAAATAAACTGCCAACGAGACAGTGGGTTCTATGTATATAAGAGGAGGGATCAAGTCTAGGGAAGAATTTGAAGCAAAATATGCCGAAGTGATGAGAATTGGTTGGGAAAAAGTGTAGGCAAAGTGAGTTGGTGAATGCTTCTTTGGTGGTGACATAGACAAAATATTATCAACGTGGGCGCCTTAAAATGAACATCATCATCATAATCATCATCACCTCTAAACATGTCACAAAAAGCAAGCACCTACTACGACTACACTACTTAGTTTTAATTTTTCTTAGTAGTCATATGGATACTTTTGTATCTTGTTGTATGTACTTATATTTTACTATTTTACATCAAGTCAAGTAAAAAAGTATAAAAAATATCTTGTTGTGTTTTTTTTT
Source organism: Amiota mariae (assembly GCA_035041805.1). NCBI lineage: Eukaryota > Metazoa > Arthropoda > Insecta > Diptera > Drosophilidae > Amiota > Amiota mariae. Next base: position 1,537,660 of record JAWNKV010000325.1, read on the forward strand.
TTTTTTTTTTGCTAAAAATAAGTGCGCAACAACAAGAAAGAATAATATTTATTTTGTACAATAATAAAATCGAAAGTATCTTAAAAAGCAAAGCTAAAGAATAAATAAACTAAAGCAGCATTAAGAGGAAGTAGAGAGGAGAGAGACAGAGGGAGAGTAGTAGTAGTTCAGAGAGTTGCTACTTACCCTTTTTTTTTTTTTGGCGCAAAATACTATGATGCAAGAAAGTAAATGCTGATAAAGCAACATCAGTCAGCCAAGCAACAAGAAAACGTTTCACATCGTTGCTACTTCATACTTACTATTCCACATAATTTTATGCTCAATCGTTGTTTATTCTTAAGATTTCTTCCAGTTCTTTTAGTTTCTTTTTTTAATTTTTTTTTTGGAGGTGCATTTATTTTCTGTTTGCGTGTGTGTTTGTGTGTGTAATTAAAATGCAAAATGGATCTCACAGATATTGTATTTAAGCATCAGCAAAGTATAATTCTTTTTTTTTTTTTCGTTGAAATCATAAACATAATTTTTATTTGTTTATTTGTCGTTCGCCGCCATTCATTCATTTGTGTCACTTTCAGCTCAAGAGGAAATATCAAATTATTTTATATAAATAAATAACCAAAGAAAAAATATGAAATAAAAACCAAACAAATTTTTAATTTTTAAAAACATTAAAGAAATCATATTTTTGTTTTATTTGTGTAAACATTTAGCAGATTGCATTTCTATTTAAGATTTTAATAACAAAACCGAGGAATAATTCTGTCATGGTGATATTAATGTGATTGCCTCTATTTAGTACTTAAGATGAAGGAGTTTTCTTGTTCTCATTCAGCATGCATTTTCTAAATTATTGTTCTTCATTCTGTTGTTGTCAAGCGTTTAGAATTGGAGACAATACTCAGCTTATTAAAATTCTATTTGAGTCTCTACAGTTGTACACTCAAAATGTCGTTGAGATTTTTCAAAAATGTGTCTTGAAATGCTTAACAATTACTTAGTTCTTTCAGAAGGTCTTTGGAATCTCTTAACTGTAGAATGAAGGTTGGTAAATGTGTATATTCTGAAAGCATCGAATAGTGTTAGTAACAATATTAACTAAGCAGAAATAAGTGGAACATGAATAGAATATGAATTAGAACAATAAGATATACCTTCTTGGAAGTGATTTGTATCAGGTAGGCAACATCTCTTTGAAATTTTTTTGTTAAGAGAGAGCAACATCATGAGCCATCGATGAAATCAGATGACAATCGAAAGTGTTTTATGTTTAGTAAACGAGGTTTGTGGATGAGTTTCTAATATTTTCCCAAAGGATCTTTTTTCAATTTGTAGATCAATTTATTTTATTATATCTCATACATTATATTGTTTATTATTTATTTATTTACAATGATCATGTGACTTTTAACTCTTTTTCATCACATGAAGACGTCATACATAACTGAAGTGTCGATAAACTACAAATTAGTTTAATTAGTTGACACTCTTTTCGAGGTTACTAATTGTAAATCCTTTTACCCAAAACAAAGTATCAAATGCATACATTTTTCAATTGCTCTTCAACTTTGACTTCATCTAAGGAAAAATGTTACTAATTTTATGTATTTACGAGTAGGTAAAACCTGTTGCTGCTGCTGCTGCTGCTGCTGGTGTTGCATGTGCCTGACAAAGTGGTTTGTCTCATGCCAAAGAAAGAGATACATTTGTAGTATGTTCTATCTAAATAACTGTGACATATTTAGGTAGAAAATATCATTAAATTTTTGTTTTTAACCACATGCTGTCGACACTTCCTAGACACAACAATAATATGTACTACTTACTAGCAACAATAAAGGCAACTCAACAAGAATGATGATAATGATGACGATAGACATAGACATAGAAGAAGATACTCCAGAAACTGAGGCCGGAAAAAATGAAAAGTATGTACTATACAACAACATCTGTGTTTATGTGTCTGTTGTTCCTTGCGGAAAAGCACGCTTAAAAGTGATGATGATACTATAGAATATGAAGGAGAGGCAAGAAGAAAGCACAACAAGAGCAACGACTACTGACAAAAAGGATAACAACATTTGGCACATGCAACAAAAATATCAAGAAAAATTTTGTATGCTGCTTGCTGCTGCTGCTGCAAGTCGAAACTATGTTCATGATGCCTTCTCAGTAAGATATGCAAGCAAAAGGAAGCATGCAACCAACCAACCAACCAACAACTAACCAAGTGTTGTTGTGCCGCTTCATTTTCTCTAGATCAGTGGTTCTTAAACAAATTATGGCCCTCGAAAAAATTGTAATATGTATTAATTTTACATTTTCAATTTGTTAACATTTTATCAGTATTTATCGATTGTTGTCCCTTTGATTGAGTAATCAATCTTAAATTCTTAAAGATCATAATTGAATCTCAATTGTAATTTATAAAAAAATCTACAGAATAGATATTTTTGTTGAGAAAATGAGGTGCTCGTAAAACACATGGATTCGCCGCCATCTCAGGATGTTGAGAATATTGAAATTGAACGGAGTAAAATGCCTATGATTGCTCTGAAAGATGAGTTCCGCGGACTACTTAACATTAAGAACCACTGCTCTGCTCTAGGTCTTTTTATTATGTTGCTCTTCTTGCTGCTGTGCATGTGCCGAAAAGTGGTTTTAATGTAGCATGTGGAACTAAAGAATTGCTTCTTTCTTTTCCTTTTTCTTTCTTTCACTCTTTTTTTGCTCCTTTTTCTTGTTGACTCTCTTGCTCTTTACTCGTTTGTTTGTTTGTTTACAAGTATTTGCTTCCACCATAGAATTGAGAATATGTGAAATATTTTGTTGCCCTTTCGACATGCCACAGTATGTAGTAGTAGTGTTGTAGTTGGCCGCCGCTGACTGTTGCTCTATTGCTGCCTGCGTCGGTTCCTTTGACAGTTTCATCGTTGACAGCCGGATTTTATTGTTGCCACAAATGTATCCGCAGCAAGTGCTGTTGAAGTCACTCTGCTGTAGTATCTGTATCTGTTGTTATATTTGTTGGGAATTTCTGTGTTGTTTTCCTTGTACAACACATTTTTCTTCATTCTTGGGTCTTTTATTTTTATTTATTACAATATATTGATATTTTCAATGCATTTCAATTGCAATTCAACAAATTTTTGATGATGATTTTTTTAATTTTATTACTTTGTATACATTTTTTTACATATATTTTTGTATTTATTTTTTATTTATTTAAAAAAATAACTGAAGAGTTTTCTCGATGGATGTCGTCGGTGGTTGTCATCGTCCTCTTTTATCAATAGTGTGAAATTGAGAAATATTTTCTTAAATATTCAATGAATTCGGTCAACTAAGACATCATCATCATCGTCACCTTCATTGAGTATTCAGAAGAGTATTTTGTTTAAAGAATTTTTAGTTCAATTTTATTTAAAAAAATGTATTTCAATTTTATTTGCATTTCATTTTATTTCAATTTTTTATATTCTTGTTTCAATTTCACAAATTCAATTTTGAATTTAAAATTTAATTTAATTTAATTTAACTTGTTAAATTTCATTTCAATCAAAATTGAAAACCAAAGCCATCACTTGAATGGATGATGATGATGATGATGATGGTGATGGTGTTTTCTAAATCCCGCCTAAATGTATATTGTGACTTGCTTTGTTGCCGCGACACGCCCCAAAGTGATTTCTTGGTCTGTTGATAAAATTTTAATATAAACTTTTTTTTTTTTTTTAATATAAGAAAATAATAAAAAAAAAAATTAATGAAAAATTGTAAAAATGTCTTATGCATTTTAGTAGTTTTTATGAGAGTTGCCACTCAAACAAGACAAGACAAAACAAAACAAAGCAATCCTATTATATTCCTCTTTACATTGTATTGTATTTAGATATATGTACAATTGTATTGTAAAATAATTGAGATTGTTTTCGCATTTATGTTGCGTTTTTAACATATTTCACTTGTTGATAGTTTTTTATTTTGCTTTTTTGTTTGTCTGTCTGTTTGTCTGTCTGTCTGAGGTGGACAGACAGACTAAGATCTCCCAAACAAATCGGGCAAAATGCCAGACAACAAGAACGAATGAACGAACGAAAGATACATAGAAGGAGGCGCAATATAAAACCACATTAAATGACAATTGGCTCATACAAGATACTTGTCAACGTACTACATTATTTTGATTTAATTTTGTTTATTTTATTTGCTTCGGTGGTCTTTGCTTGGGCCTAAAAGTGCTGATCTGTCGTTACGTTTCTTCTAATGAAATGCCATCATCATCGTCGACAGAAGACAAATGACTTTGCCCAGACAACAAACAACACACGCAAAAAAAAAAAAAAAAAAAAATGTATATAAATATAAAGGCAAAAGTAAAGGTAAAGATGAGGAGGAGGAGGAGGAGTATGGTGAATTTAGGCAGAATTGAAGAATCATTTGTAGTACTACATAGATCATCATTTTAGGCAAACAATCATTATGATGATGATGATGATGATGATCTATTCAAATTTGTGCTAAATAGGGAAGGAGAATTTACAAAGAAACTATAGAAATTATAATTATGTTTACTTAGCAAATATTTGTATCTACTATCTATGAATGTCTAACAAATATGGGTGGAGATTTTTATTGGATGTTGTACATATTGATCTTTAGTTTAAATCTATAAAGAGTAATAAACTGTTGGATCTTATGAATCAATGATGATTCTAAAAGAGAAAGAAAACAAATGAAAAGTATTAGTCACTTAACAATTTATCAGTAGTAGTATTACGCTGTCCATCATAAATATTCTCCTATAGACTTATCAAATATTACGTGAGCAACCAGAGAAACCAAGCAAAGATTCCACACACCTCCAATATTCTTTATCAATTATTTTTTTTTTAAAATAAAACTTTTCTTATCAATAGTCATTAGTTGAAAGAAACAAAATTACAACTTAAATACCTTGTAAATGAATTGCAGCAGCAACAATTTAATACAATTTATTTGGAATTATTTATTTTTCTTATCTATAAAATAATTAAAATCACTTTGAGCTCATTGATTTTTTTTTATTACTTATATTACGAGTAATTCCAAACACTATGAGAAATTATGATGAAGAATGGAAGTCATTGAATTGAATGAGTTTCTCTGATAAGTAAAGTCCGTTGATAAACACATGTGTGTATTTTCATTTCTTTGAATGGGAGACTTTGCTTGGTAACCAAATAATTAAAACTAAGTATGTCAATCAATGAATCTTTTTATTAGATAATCACAAAATTTTCGCGCTTTAATATTACATAAAATAATAATAATAAACATTAAATAATAATACAATAACAATGAATTTATTTGTAATAAAAATTTAATTTTTTTAAAAAACATTTAGCACCATTTTTTTTCTTTTTCTTTTCGCGATACTACAATATTTTGCAAATTTTTTATATTTATTATTGATTTAACTTTTTTACATGTTTATACTCATTTGTAATTTGTATTGGCTTTATTAGTTTAGGAATTGAGTTTGCCTTCATGCAGTGAAATTAAGTTAGCACACAAAAATTTAAAATTTTTATGATTCTGTGGTGCCTCACAATGATTAATTGCAATATTTAACTAATAAATTCAAGGACCCTTTATATATGTAGGACTAATATAAATTATTAGTGCTTTATAATTGGACTTTAAAGAGATAATCAATGCTCTTATAAAGCTTGGTTGATGTCCAATTATTCATCGAAATGTTTAGATTCTCGATAACAGAGATCAATGGTAAAAGATGAAGTTGGGTAGTGGTAACAGTTGACGGTGTAAAGTTCAATTGAAAGTAATTTTTTTGATTATTTCGTAGGATAGGGAACGCTTATTTAATAGTATAGACCAAGGGTACTGAGTAATCCATGCAGTAAAAATCACTCTGACAGCAAGGCCTAACTACAAGTATTCAACTCCTTAGAGCAGAATGTCTGCGATTGCTTAACATTACTCATAAGATTTGCATCAAATAACTACATATATAAATCGAATCTGGATTCCTGGGCATAGTGGGTATCTTGGAAATGAAGAGGCGAATGAACTCGCAAGGAAAGGAGCAGTTAACGTATTTTTTGGACTACAGCAATTCTGCAGGCTGCCAAGGAGTTTGACCACTAAACTCAAACAATTGCTTCAAGCTACATCCCCCTTCAATTAGTTAGACACAAAATACAATAGAGCAATAAAATCTTTCATGGCATTTAGATCTCGCAAAAGAATATAAGAAATACTGTTCCTTCCCCTAATCTAATCACATATGCCAACTAGACACTAGATAGCAAATCCTTTGATATCAAAGATATTTCAAAGACTCTCTCAGGTTCCTCTATTTGTTTTAGATCAAGAATCGATCTATCAAAGATACCTTCGTCAATTTTAAATGGTTACTTGTAGTCATTTTCATTTTTAATGATAACTGTTAAGGCTTAAAGTATTGAATATAATAATAAGAATCTCAGTTTCTTCCTTTATAAATTTACTCATTTCTTATCTTTCTCTTTTTAAGTGCATTTAAAGGTCATAAAAACTTCATTATAACCGAAATAAACTAACAATTCTCTTTATATATGTACATAAGTATATTCATTATTCTGCTCTAATAATAATTAATATTAAAATTTTGTTTGTTTTGGTTTTTAATGAATATGTGTGTTTTTTTTTTTTAAATTTATTTTTTTTTTTTTTTGAATCGCATGCAATTTTCTCTCCTCTCTTCTTTACTATTATTACTTTTTATTGTGTTGTTTACTATTTGGAAAACGGAAGTTTGTGATAATGTTTTTGTCTATTATGAATTTTGTGTAAATTTTAACGCATTGTAAATGTTAATTGTTTGTGTATTTAAAAAGGAAATATTTTCATTTTCATTCATTTTAATTTTTATCAAAAATAGGATTTCCTTTCTAATGCAATCTACCTATTACTATTGTATATTTCTTGTTTCATGTTCTTTTTGTCTATTTATTGTATATTGGTTTTCTCTTTAGTGTGTGTGTGTGTGTGTGTGGCTATCATATTCTTGTCTATATTTAATAAATGAATTAATACAATATTTGTTTTGTTTCAAATTCACTTCGGATTAATCGAAGATACATTTTTGTTTGTTCTCTCGTTTTAGGTAAGTTTGTCGAACATGCATAGCGCCGTAAGTGTTACATTTATTTTATTTTATATATTTTCTTTGTTTTATATGTTTTTTTTTTTTTTAAATTTTTTTTATTTTTTTTTTTTTTTATTTTATATAAATTTTTTTGTTTTATTTAACATTTGATTTTATGTGTTTTGTTTATTTTATAATTTTTTTTTAAATTTATTTAAATTTTTATTATGATATTTTATTTTAATTTACTTTATTTTGATATTTTTTTAAATTTATTTTTTGATTTATATATATTTTCCATTAAACTTTCTAAATTAAAAAACAGCAAAAAAAAAAAAAAAAGAAAAAAAAAATCGATTGAGTTCTTTGGCTTTTGAACTTAATTTTTAGTTCATAATATTTACATTTTATGTGTTCATTTGTCGGCGCTTTGAGAGCAATTTTACTAAATAAATAATTGACCTATAGTCTTTTGTGTTGAATTTATCTGATAGTCCCCTATTCTCTCCCTATTCTTATTTACAAATTTATGAATTGTGTCATGTGTCAAAAAAAACAAAAAAAAAAAAAAAAAAAAGAATAAATAAAATTAAATAAAATCTGCCACAAAATTAACAAAAAGGAAAGACCACAAAAATGTTTTGTTTTGTATGTGAGAAATTCCAATTGAAAATATTTTTGTATGCTTCAATTGGCAGCTAAAATTTGTATTTGTTTATTTTTGTTTATTTAATTCATTGTAATTGTTTTTACTCTCATGTTGTGTGTCTATGTGTGTGTGTGTCTATGTGTGTGTGTGTCTATGTGTGTGTGTGTCTATGTGTTTGTGTCTGTCTGTGTGTGTGTGTGTGTGTGTGTGTGTGTATCTACTGTGAATGTATTTGCAAGTGATGAGTGCGTGCTAGTTTTCTTTTTATGTTTGCATTTGTGTGTTTTTTTTTTGTTTTTTTTTTTTTCAAAAAAAAAAAAAAGATAACCAAATGCAGATGTGTGGAATCAATACATATGTTTTTATGCATTTTTAACACAATTTCATGTTTCATGTGTGTGAATTTCTAATGCTGGTTTTGCAGAACAGTAAAAAATGAAGGAAACAATAGTTTTTGGTTTTCGCATGCAATTGATTTGTTAAAATTTTCTTCCTTTCATTTTTTCGTATTTTTGTTTTTATGTTTTTCATTCGTTGGAAAGTTGCACATTTTCTATTTTCAATTTATTGTTATTTATTTGTCTAACAGCAGCAACAACAATTGCTGCGTGCAGAAAGCAAGGAATAATTGATTAGGAAAAAAAAAAATGTTTAAAAAATAAACACAAAACAAAAAATTAGTTGGTTTTTTTTTTTTCTTTGTTTGTAATAAACTCTGACACTATTATTTATTTAAACTATTTATCTTATTCTTTTTTATACAAAAAACATTCACTTATTAACACAAATTTATGTGTTTCAGAGACAAAATAAAACAATTTTTTTTTTAAATAAACTTTCAATTGGAATGAAAATAAATACAAATTGCTTTAATAATCATAAAATTACTCATACGCACAGTGGTGCACAATGTGAAGAACGAACAAGTGGCGCTGTTTTTCTGACCCTACGCTGTGCGTTACTCTTCTACATTTGCATTTTCGTTCTTCTGTCATAGTAGGTTTACCACTCAGGTTCTTCATCTTCAAGTAGCACAAAAGTATACTTTATTCTTCAATTGTTTCATTTGATTTGAGTTGAGTTTGTTTGTATTGTGTTGGTTTATTAAACAGCTTGATATTAAATTATTATTATTATTATTTTTATTCTTATTACATAGAAGATAATATAGTGGTTGTTGTTTTAAATGGTTTTCAAATTCCTCTTGATTGAGTGAGTGTACATAGATTTCAAGTGCTGTTCGTTTCTTCTCTAGCAACCCATACAAAATCTATAGTAATTCCAAATCAGTAAGAAAAAGCATTTCATTTTGTTGATTTATGTATTCTAATGATTTCACTGCCGCTAAAGAGGTCAATGACACTTTGGAATACCTTAAAGTATCTAATGTAAAGTATCATCAGCTATGCGAAAAAAGAGAGTCGAAGATGTTTAACTTATAATACTTGAAATTGACTAATCTGTCAACTGTGCTACTACTTACTCAGTCACTTGTCATGTTGAGAAGACAAATTACAGGAAGATTCCATTAAGAAGTATGTACTGATGACACTAGTACTAATTTTCCCCATAACCACCTAATATGTACATAGAAGTAAAAGTGCTTTGCAGAGTCATTGTGCTTTGTTCTAACTAAGTTGGTGTCCATGCACTTATAGAATAATAATCATAAATGGAAAATTACAAATTGATCGAATGTGAAGCCCTAAAAGTTAGTTAAACTAACTAAATATAATAATGTAATGTGAAAGGAAATGCTTAGCTAAATATGCAAAAAAAAAAAGAATGCTTGAATAAACTAAGAAATTATACGGAAGAAGGCACAATGATGTCTGGATGACTTCCTCCATTTTAAAGAATTTCATTGGCAACACTTTTAATAACTTCAAAGGTCTTTGTTATGTCGATTTCATTTAATAGATAATTGATTCACTGTGTTGCGGAGACTTGGATAAACATGTTGACATTCCCGATTTTGCAGATATGATAATTAATTAATTACAGTAATGCACTAATCGGCACATTGAGTTAACAAATGTCCTTTCATTTCATAAGCATCACTCTTAGTTAGATACAAATCTTTAACGGGAGAGATTTCATTGCCACGTAATTACAATTTACTCAATTTGGTAAATTATTTATGCAACAAACGTGTCTTGTTGAAGTTCATTACAAATTATAATATTCTTGGAAAAACACTTGTGGTTTTAAAGAGAACTTGATCTGTGGTTGTGTAGTTGTTTTTATTTATAGTATCAAAGTTTTCTATCATAAACAATTGAAACTATTTTAAGAATATTTTAAGTTCATGGACATTAACTAATGATCCTCTTTGAAGTATGTATTATTTTTTGATAAATTGCACAGACTTTGTCTCATTTGTTGTTTATTCAAAATGTGTTCATGGAAATAAACAAAAAATAATGATCAGATATCTATGATTTTAACACTTATTTAACACTTAATTAGTGTACTCATTGTCAACTAGGCCAAAACTTATCTTCATCCACCGACTATCATCATCATTATCATCATCGTAATTATGTACGAGTATGTTCATTATCGCCAATGGACAAAAATTGAAAGAAAGAAAGAAAAAATTTTTACTAAAAAGAAAAAGCCGACAACAACGACGTTGCTGCTTCTTGCCGGCAAAATGTCATGACAACCAAAATATGAAATATTTCACTTGAATGCTATCAAAAATATAAATTTTTCAACGAAGCTAAAAATAAAATTTATGAGATTTTATTCTTTTAGTATTTACCAAGCGAAGTCAATTCAACGAAACCAAACCAAACCAAACCAAGTGACTTTTAATGCTTTTACGTGAGCAACAAGCATAATTATAATGTTGATGATGATGATGATGAGAGTTGTTTCGTATATGTTAAATAAGGAAAAGAAGGGAGTGTGGAAGTGTGGAAGTGTTGGTGATGATGGTGGTTTTGGTTCTGTCTAAATAAAGTTGTCGTACATAATTAGCTAAAAGTTGTTGCTCTCATAAGTCAATAGTTGGCGATGTTTTAACATAAAAAAGTTACTACAAGATCTCTTTCTTTTAATAATTTTTCTTTTTATTTTCCACGATGTCCGATGTGTAAATTTTACAAATTCATTTAATGAAAAATTATGCATTTTGTTTATAATTTATTGTTTTTGTTCTCTTCTAAAATTGTTTTAAGTGCACATAAATTATTAAAAAAAAAAAAAAAATAGAAAAAACATTACAAAAATTGGACAATATAAAGTTTTAATGATGAAATAATTTCCACCTTAAAATGCTTTTGATTTAATATTAAAAAAGGAAAAATTTTGAAAATAAATATAAAAATATTGAAGAAAAAAAAAAAAAAAAAAAAAAAACAAAACAGATTTTGACTATGCCGAAGTTGTAATACTCTTCACGCCCCTGCTAGTAGTTCGAGGGTCTTAAGGTTGGTGGATATAGATCAGGCACTTATATTGTCCAAATTTCAGTTCCATAGTACAAAACACAAATAAGTTTTTATAATAAGAACTTTCATTTGGATCTCGGTTTGTATGGGGGGGTATACCCCCCCCCCCCCCTTGACATACATACACACGGACATGGCTAAATCAACTAGTCTAGTCCCGCTGATGTCTCCTTCTGTGTGTTATGAACTTCATGACAAACTTATAATACTAATCACTTTGTGAAGAGTCTAAAAAAACCTTAAAAAAAATAATTTCAAAATGAGAATACAAATAAAAAGAGGTAAAAAAAAATATAATAATAATAATACCAAGCGATTGGCCAAGGTCAGAACCATTTGTTTTTTGTTTTCTGCAGTTCACCGGAAAAGTCACAATAAAAACAAAAGGCTTTACTACTACACGCCTTTTTGTTTTCGGTTGAAACAGTAACATGGCCTTTAGCTACTTCAACTTAAGATTAAGAAAAATACTATAATATATACGAAAGTGTTAAGCTCTGTTGATTTATACCGTTTTATTTTTTTTTATTTTTTTCTTTGCGTGCTGTATACACTTCACAGTAGAGTGAAATGAATTATTGTATCACTTGAGTTAGAAGAGTTGTAACGATCTATCCAAGATTCGTTATTCTACCATTAGATCACTAAATGATCTAACAATCATATAAATAAAAGGTCAAAAATGAGTTAATCCCTCAATTTTTATAGAATTTATGTTGATTTTTTGCACAGAGCCATCTATTTATTAAGGGGCATAAACGATTATTCTAAGATCAATTGTTTATTTTTTTCATTTTATTAAGAAAAAAAAAAAAAAAAAAAGAGAAAAAAAAATAGTTACGAAATCATTGTATCGCATTGAATTGGAACCACCAACTATTTGACAATGATTAGTTGGATTTGAAGACTTAATCAAAGTCAATGCAAGAAGAGATCAAATTGAGTTGGAACCACCAACTTTTTATCTATGTTTAGTTGAAGTTGAAGACAATGAAAGTCAATGCAAGAAGGGATCGATTTGTGTTGGAACCAAGAAGTATTTGACGAAGTTAAGTGGGACTTAAAGACGCATTCGAAGTCAATGCAAGAAGGAATCGATTTGAATTGGAACAACAAATTATTTAACAAAGTTTAGTTGGATTGAGAGATTTGATGATTAAAGTCAATGCAAGAAGGGCTTGCAAAAGCAATCTATATATCACCGTTTAAATAAAAATGGTCGCAATCTTGTTTGTAGTCATCATTATCAATGACACGAATATATTTTGACTTTCGATTTATCCTATAATTTTATCATCTAATAATCAAGAATTCACACTAAAATTTTCCTATAAAAAAAAAAGGCATTGCAAAATAAGAATTTATATAGTTTATAATAAAAGCATTAAGAATTTAATCAAATAACTAAATAATCTTATGATGTAAAGGGTATGTAAGCTTTGGTGAGACCTAAGTAAGACCATTTCCTTGTTCCAATATGATTCCGCATATGTCTTGTGTTTACTACTACTTACTTTAAAGCGCCAGATATCGTGACACGACACCAATAAAAAATTAAAAAAATATTTGAACAAAATTCAAATAAAACAAAATTATGTCAGAATGCTACAAAACTTGACAATTATTCTTGTTGCTTCTCAATTCGGGCGTTTCTATTTTTTATTATATTTATACTTATCGTTCATTATTATTTAAATTTTATATTTTATATTTTATTTTATTTTAAATTTTTTTTATTTTTTTTTTTGTGTATAAAATTATAGACGTCGGTTACTTATTATATTATTACCTCACAGCAACGTTCCAAAAACACTTGACGCTCGTAAAAAATAATAAAACAAAAAAACTCAACAGAAAACAACAATTTTTTTTTTTTCCTATAAAATATTTATTTTGAAAAAGTCATTTTTTTTTCTTGGCTTATTTTTGTTTTGTTTTCTTGTTGTCTCTATTTTTTGTTGTTTTTTTTTTCGTTTTTTGCGTGGGCTTCCCTTCACTGTTTGCCCCTTGGTTCCCCAAAAAGTCTGCACTATTATTTTTTTGTTTGGCTCAAAGCCAATTTGTGTGTGCATTTGCAGAGGAGGGCAAAATTGTTTAATATGCGAAAGAAAAATATTTCAAACATCATGTTTATTTGTTTTTGTTGGTTGAGTTTACCTTTAAGAAGTAGTGGTAAGTGGTAAGTGGTGAGTGGTGTGGTGGATGGTAGATGGTAGATGTCATGTTCATAGACAAAAGCAGCGTCACCGTCACCATCGTCATCATCATTATCATATATAATACTTAATTAATTGATTATGATGATATTTTCATTCAAGTGTGTCGAAGTGTGTCGTCTGTAGGATTGGATCCATGATTCGTTCGTCCATGCTTGGTCGGTTCGTTTAGTTGGTTGGGTTGGATTGCTTTGCTTTGCTTCGGTTTGTTGCTGCTGTCCAATTAGAATAAACTAACCAACAAAAACATACAAAAAAAAAAAAAAAAAATTATGCAAAAATAGTTTGTGGTTTTCTTCATCATCATCATCATCATTCAGCATCATCGGCATCATCGATGTCGTCTCTTATTTAATTAGCGAACAATTTACGAAATCAATCAGCATTCAATAGACTTGGCTAGCGATAGATAGATAGATGGATGGATGGATGGATGGATGGATGAATATGTAGATGTGTGTGATGGAGTGTGTGGTGCAGCCACACGGTTGAATTGTGGTATAGTGATGTGTCATCATCATCACATGGTAGATAAAATGTGTCACACATGCACAGATTACTCGTGTGCCAACAACATGTGTATGCTGTACATCAATTGCTAACCAGATGAGCCAAAGATAAGATAACAATTGATATTTTTTTTTTTTTTTTTTTTTTTTTAACAATAAATTCATCAATTCCCCTGTCTTTGATGGGTCAATGGGTTTTTGGCCATTGATCGTCATCAGGTGTGACAGATGCTCGCAGTGATAATGAAATTAGTAAGAACGATAACAACATTAATTAAACGTTTGTCGAATTGATTAGCCAAAATCCTTCTAAAAAGAAAAAAAAAACTAATTGAAATAAAGGAATAAATTATTCGTGCAGCATAAAGTAGTTGTAAGTGTATTTTGGGGTGGGGGACTACTAATGGCATTGATTGCAGGCCAGTAAGCAAATGAATAAAGACAAGGTCGTTGCCAATGAAGTGGTCTGAAGGCTGAAAGCTGAAAGCAAACTTCCTAATTAATGTGAACAAGGAATGCGTTTAATGATGGGAAAGTTGTTCGTTTTACAATAGAATTTTTAGAGAATAATTTGATGTGATTATGGGGACAATCCCCACTGTACGTGTGTTCAGTTATTAAACGAAAACCTGATGTATTAAGATTCACAACTATAGTTTTTGATATGACTACCCATGTAGCGTAGTCTGTCTGGCCCATGTTAGGCCCACACAGTGGCATTGGTCTTTTCGACTAATCCGCATATTATGTAGACTCTACTCTTCTCCCGTTAAGAAGCCTGAGACTACAGGAATACCATTCTATGTTAGTAACAGTATTTCTTGAGGTCTAAATGATTTGCATTTAACAGTTTTGCAAATAAAAAATATTTAAAATAAATTCAAGAAGAAAATAAGAATTTTCTTTTTTTTTCTATTTAAATATTTTTGTATTTTATTTTAACTAAAAACCATTTCACATTTTTACTCCAAGAAAAACGAAGAATGATCTCCTATTTTATATATAAGAATACATTGTTTTGTTTTGTATAAAATATGCAGTAATTGCAATTGGGTAAACTTTAGAACAAGCACCATTTAACATGTTATTTTTTATAGCCTTAAGCGATATTGCACATTGTAGTATGTAGTAACTTACATGTGTAGAACGTAGATACTTTAGTTGTTTTTCCCCCCGAGTCTCTAATGAGTTATTTTGTTGCACATTCACGTTCCAGTTTTTCACATGTTTTATTTTTTCAAGTTTTATTTTGTTCTTGCCACCTAAGGATCCTTGTAAAAAAAATAACAAAAATAACATGAATGAATTGTATTTGTGGGAAACAGCAGAGCAGAGGCAGCAGGTGAATCGAAAGAGTGAACATATTGAATTAAGTAATGTCCATTTTCTTTGGTAGCACTCGTTGCTACGTGATGTTGACTGACCTCAAGTGTTCCATATGAACATTGCAATGTGGTTCACTTGATGCTGGTTGGTGTGCTATGCATGCATGGAACATCATCATCATCATCATCATCGTCTTTGTTGTTGTTGTCATCGTCATCAAGTAATTTGTATGCAACCGCACGCGAATGCTGCAATATGCTTTTGCTCATTTTTTACCACATATTTTGGTAAATCTCTATCTCTCTATCTCCCTCTCTCTCTTTAGTTTGGTTAAGGATAAAAGAAAGAAAAAAAAAAAAACCCACTGGAATTGTGGTAAATAGTATGGAGAAAGAGAAAGAAAGAGAGAGTGCATAAATTGTACCAAGGTTCAATTCGTTCATTTTGTTGAGTTAAGTTGCTGCTTAACCTTGTTAAAAATGTTCCAGTTCACCCACCTCACTCAACTCACTCAGTTCAGTTCAGCTAAACTTAACTCAACTCAACTCAATATGTTTGCCCCAAAGGTTAACATTATGTTGCATTTGTTAAACTGGCACTAATGGTGCTTATGCCATGTTGCATGCTAAATAAATTTAAAATACTTGAATATTTTAGTGTTCTTAGGCAAATTATAAGGACTGGTTTAAGTATCTGTCATTTATAAGCTTATGTCTTGGTTAAATTCGATTTAAATGAAATCGATTTGACTTAGAACACAAACATTTTAGGAAATCATAGTATTTTTGCGTATTAGCTCATATGAAAGAGATATAAAACTGACCTTCAAATCGACTCAACAAATTTAGTCAAATTGATTCGTGTAGAAATTATAATAGTTACAATATTATAATTTAGGCCCATACAATTTATTTACCCTTCTTAAAAGTGGAAGTAAAGGTTAACATCTCACTACGGAGCTCTAATTTAACAGCTGGACGATCGTTGCAACGGAGACGAGATGAGTTTCTTGTATGAAAAAGAGGAGCTCTGGCTAGTGGATTATCCACATAGTTAAGTTTCCGCTTCGAATACTAATCTTTTATCTAATCATTGTGGATCTACTCATTTCTGAGACACCATGGAACGACTGTTATTGTTCTGAGAATTTTGGATTGTGCTCTTTGTATAATCTCAACAAAACTTGCGCCTGCGGTGCTCCATAATTCAGAACAATATGTCCAAATTGATTTATTGATGGAGTTATACGAAAGGCGAGCTTTTGAATTGATTATGCAGTGAAAAATTTGCACTCTTGAGTTTTTTTTTCTGAATTTTGTTTGATTGATTCAATGTTCTTCTTGCCAAGTGTGATTCACTGATTTCAATTAAACAATCACATGGTGGCTAATCACAGAAATGGGGTAAATGACTATGAATGAATGAAGTTTTACAAAAATTGAGGCAATTATTGGAATCAAATATGAAAAACTCAATTTTCACCAACTTGCCACAATAACCACAAGTAGATAGAAGTACAATTTTTACGCATCAATGCATTTCTAATTTATTTCCATTTTTTTTTTTCTTTCTTTTTTATTTTCTTTTTTAATTCTTACTAACCAAATGAATCCGAAATTCTGGTGTCTACCTTTCTGCTGCTCCACCGCTTTATCTTTCAATGTTTAAAACATTCCAAGCACGAGCGGATACATTTATGTGTACGTGTGTGTGTGTGTGTGTGTGTGTGTGTGTGTGTGTGTGTGTGTGTGTGTGTGTGTGTGTGTTTAGTAGTGTTTCTGTGCAACAAAATGTTGAAATTAAAAATTAATGTTTTGATGCTCCTTTGTTTTTTCCTGTTTCTATGTGCTGAGCTGAATGTGTTGTATGTATGTATTTCCTTTGGCCCAAAACAAGCGGTCAACCACATCATCTTTAGCAAAGAAACAAAGGCAACCGATAAAATAACGGAACGGAACTGAACTGAACGATGGAATGAAGAAGCTAACATAAAAGTTCAACTGACCGACTTATGAAAGCATTAAACCGCAAACTCTGCTTACCGTCACCTTAGAAGTTTTTCTCCATTCTCCTTGATGTCCTTGCGGTTCTTCTTAGTTTTTGGTTTGCTATTTTTTTTTTTTTTTTGTGAAGGAAATGGGGAGAAACACGTGTAAATATTTGTACACAAATGCAATCGAGGGAGCAAAAGTTTAGCTTGCTTCGTTGGATTGGTTTCGCCGCTGTTTCTCTGGTACTTTTAATGCTGTTTGGGTTTTCATGACTTTCAATTCGGTTTTGCAATTTGTCGTTATAATTTATTTAAGCATCCATTAACGGCGAAGAGAACTAACGAGCGAATGAGTGAACAGAACAGAACAGAACAGAACAAGCACGGGCACGCATACTATTGATGGCCAGAAGGCATGTGGCAATGGTCTGTCTTTCTATCTTACATTCCTTACTTACTTCCATCCTTTTGGAAAATGCAATTGATGATAAGCTGCTTTTTTTCGCGCTACTTGAGTATTCATGCGACTTGCTCGGTGGATGTTGCTGCGTAGCTGATGAAGTCGAAGCAAAGAGATACAGTGCACCATTAGTTTCATTGAAAGCTGGAAAAAATTGCAGAAAATTGCAATAAGATAAATAAGCATACGCCATCATCAATGTTGCAATGAACACAATCTACTACTTTACACAATATTCTTTTGAAGCCTTACAAGCTACTTTTCAAGTTAAAACAAAATTTATGTGTTTATCTATCAAAAACAAACATAATTCTCAAGTATCTATCAACTGTAATGCACACACAAACTCATACAAACAATTTTCACATTCACCTGCCACACGTCGTTGCTCATCAGTGATTTATCAAAGTTGCTGCTGCTGCTGGCGCCAATCTTTGCCCCGCACACAGTTTACACAGAGATAGATACACAAACAAACATCCTATTACTAAATGTGAGTGAGTGCGTGCGTGTCCCCAGTGTCATTATATAGAGACACATCTATATACTATGTATGTATAAATACGACGTTAAGAAACAGCGTTTTCATTATAGTAGTTGCGCCTGAGCTTATGCTTTACAAATTTCAAAGATTTCTTTAGCGCTACTGGGATTCATACGCTCGCTCGTTCGCTCAATCTTTCGTGCGTGCGGGCATACAAAGTTCTTTTTATTGGACGACGCAGTCTGAGTGAGTCTTTGCCATGATTTCGTAGAGATAGAAATCGATTATGAATTATTTGAGTTGGAAAAATGACTTATGAGACTTTGGCCGTGCAACAGGCGGCACAAAGCAGGCTCCTTTCACTGATGAAGATAATGATAATGATGATGGTATATGGTATATAGAAAGATATAGTATTCTGTGTATCTTTGACTTTAGGTTTAGTTAGATATGATATACGTAACAGGAGAAAATGGCTTCATTGTTGTTATTGTTATTAGCCGCAGCCAAAGTGTATTGAGGCCAAAGTTATCATGATTATTATTTTTATTAAGAAAAAGTTCAAAAAGATGATAAATGATTTTTCTTATGTAAGCATCTAATAAATATTAGAAGAGGGAAAAAGTTTAAGTAAAAAAAGAATAAATATTCTATTGTTGGCGTGGAGCATTTTTCATTCATTCATTCATTCATTCATTCTTTGTTAGCTAGCAACATTTAACAGAAAAAAAAGGATTTCTTTTGTTACTAAGAATTTTTTAAATATTTTTATTTTTAAACATAAAAATTAAATAAAAGATTTCAAATAAAATGAGTTGTGTTGTGTGTAGCCATAAATAAGAGAAACTGTCAAATTAATTTAAAAATTAATCACATCAGTGATTTATTATTTATACAATATTATTTCCGTTTATTTTTTCTTTTTTTTTTTCTTTAGTTTTTTTAAGTTTAAGATTTATGCGTTTTTTTTTTTTTTTTTTTTTTTAATAAATAAATAAATAGTTTTACTAATTTTTTTCATTTTTTTTTCTTTTTAGGTAAGTGTCTTTTACGACGAAAAAGAAAACGTAAGTTTCAATTAATATACAAAATTTTATTTCATTTCCATGTTCAATTTGATTTTATAATTTCAAATTAATTATTATTATTTGTTTTTTTTTTTTTTCTATTTATTTTATGAAATAACCTTATTGTTCTTAGTGTATTTGACAAGCGTTAAATTTTGATTTTCTTTCCATGAAAATAATTTGTTTTCAAGGAATTTCATTGATTGCTAGAAACGACGGGTACTTCCAACAGAAATCATTATCTTTAAAACATGTTTAGTTAAAAGAAGTTCCTTATTTTCGTCATTTATACAATTTTCAATAGACTTTTATAAGGAGAAGTATCCGGTAATTGTAAATAATAAGCAAATTGCAGCCAATGTGTCGACAAAAACAGTCAGATGTTGTGGTCGAAATCTTTGAGGAAAAGTTGTGATATAAATTCTTATAAATGACACATAATATGCAAAATGGATTGTAAGAGTCGAAGTTTGTTGTACTCGAAGGACATTTCAAAAGCCCTGGCGATTTTACAATATCGGTAGTAGGCTTATGAAGAAACTTTATACCCTAGAGATATACGGCGATGATTAGAAGATTTATAAGAAGAAGGAAGCCTACTCCGGAATGTCTTAAGATTAGTTGTAATGCATTCCATGATTATAGAAATGAGTCGATCCTGTATATTCAAAGAATCCTGCTAACTCTAATATCTCTTGGACCCGTTTTACATGTAGCGACTTTTCTTGCGACACTTATAAATATATCTGTTCATTGCTAATATCAATGCTTTCGATTGAACATTGAAAAATAATAGTGTTCCGCGGTTTTGTCCTTACTCTACAAAAATCTGACAAAAAGGAGCAAACAACGACTACCCCGCGACAACCGGGCTTCCCTTGTCTACCAAAAAATGTCGTAATAGAAAGCGCTGTCGCAGAATCGCCAAGCCGACTGATAAAGAAATGTAGAATATTCACTATAAGCAAACGAATTGAGTTGTGAAAAAGAATGAGATAAAGAAGTAACAACCTTAAACTAGAATTACAACTTTTTGATTGAGTTTCTTAGTTAAAGAGGTTGAAAGTAGTTCAGATCGAGGCAAATCTTCATGGAATGTTTTTTTTTTTTGTAACAATTGTAAGCTTGTGTTTTTAAAAGAAGCAAATCAAAAAAAAAAAAAAAAAAAATGTTTAAAGTTTCTCAAAGATTCCTCATCAAATTTCTATTCATAAAACAAAATTTTAGACAAACTAATTGTTCAATATTTTTGATTCTATCAAAATTCTTATACTGAATAAATTTAATGCGAATTTCCATTTATTTATGTAGATTAATAGTATTTGTTATAAATAAAGTCAAGGCTTGAAAATGATATTTAAATGTATGGAAAAATTTGTCAATTGTTAATTATAATTTTTTTTTCTCTCTAAATTTTGTTTAGGCTTTTTTCTATATTTTTTTTTTTTTTTTTTCTAATTTAATATCTTAATTTAATTTTCATTTTATTTTATTGTTATTTTCGTTTACTAAGTATATTTGCCTCGCGGCTTCTTTGTTGCCTTAAGCATTAATAATCAATAATATAATGCTACCCGTCTTAATTGCGTTAATTGATTTTCATATAAATTAAGATTTATTTCGATTTTATGTATTTATTTATCGGCAACGACGACTATTTCGATGAACAACGTTCATTGGCCCCTAAATTGTATGGCATAAAATACTAAATTAAGCTAACTAAGCTAAAAGAATCTTATAAATTAGTTAAACTTTTGTCGTAAGTCAATAAGCTTTTTGTTTCTTGCTGTTCTTCTTACTAGGTAACCACCCCAGCTATAACCACAAATTGATTAATCGACACCTTCATTTCATTCATTCCATTCATCTATGTATCCAATTCCATTCATCCATATAGTAAAAGCCTATTAGGCGTATGTGTAATGCCGATTAAGTTTTGTTCCTTCTACTAGATGCTGGAAGGAAGAAGCCCAGGCCCAAAGACCATCATCAATCTATTTGCAATTGGAAATTAATTGCCAAAATAATGTTTATTGTGCTTAACGTTATTGGGGTTTTGGTTGATATACATTTTAGGCTTTTGTTTTTCTTAACTTGTTGTCGTTGTTGTCGTCATCTTAACTTTTTTTTCTTTTCTTTTCACTTCTCTTCTTTCTCTATGACAAATTTATTTGTTTGACTTTTGTGTTTTTTCTTGATCTTCTTTTTGTAGTCATAAAAAGATATAATACTTCAAAGCAAATAAAGTGTGAGTGTCGAGTAGACTTGAGTATATGCCGCATTAATTTATTAAATTAGACATGGGCTGGGGCACCTCCTGCCACACCCACATGTTCAAGCACAAAACGCCTTATTAGATGTTGCATTACATGTTTATATGTTGCGTTACATTTTGTGTATTGACTCATAAATCTGTTGTTATAGCAGTGGTGGCATGACACTGATGGCTTTCATCGCTCAATCGCCGATTCTTCGTTGGCTGTCAACAACTACAAAGAGCAACTAAATCATCATTATCATCATCATCACTAACATCATAGTGTTGATGTTGATGTTGAGGGGTTTGGTTTTGTATATGCACCACTGCCCAATTTAAAATGTATCTAGGCGCTTAATATGTCAACACGACGAGGAGGCATTGCTCGCCCTACCCCCAACAACTTCTGATTTGACTTGACTTGCTTGTGACATAAGAAGATATTTTTTTCTTTTCTCCTTCTTATGCAAAAGAAAATTATGAAGCAAGAAGAGAAAGGAAAAATAAAGAAAAGAATTTGTGTACCATAAGTGTTCTGTGCTAAATTAGCAAGCAATTGATTGTGTGTGGCAGGCAAATACTTTCTCTTCCTCTTGACTCCTTTCTTCTTTTCTCTAGAATTTGACAAAATTATTTCACGTTGCTACTACTGCTGCAAGTATTCATAATTCAAATTATTCTAATGCAACAGCAGCAGCAGAAGCACAGCAATCATAGTCATCAGTGTCATCATAATTTCACTTTGAATCTTGTGATATGTGGTTGCAACAACAACATGCAAAAGGGTGCCCACAAATGATGCATAGAGATCTTTATCATCATCATCATCATCATAATCAACGGCAGCAACATCTACATTATTATGATGCTGATGATGATGATGCTGATGTGAAACTGTGGTGATGAGGTCTTTGCTTTTAAAATTTACTTTGCTTTGCAGCAAGTTAACAGGTTGCCACTCGATGATGATGTTGATGATGATGAGTGAAGTGAAGTGAACTATTTCACTTTGATATATATTCATCTTGAAGAATAATGTGACGGTGCTGTATGCCCCTTATGAATTTACTCCTTGCCTACTTGGATTACCTTATTTACTGAGTGCTTGCTTGATTAGTGATTCTTGGATTTTGGCCAATTGCATGTAGATGAATTTGTAGTCCTTTGTGTAACTCGTTTGAACCATTGCATTGTCGTTGTTGTTGTTGTTGTTATTCTTATTGTTGTGGGTGTTTGTACATGATTCTTGCCAAGGCATTTGTGCATTTTATATCTGTGAGAAGATTTTTTTTCTTTACTTCCGTGTGTGTGTGTGTGTGTGTATAATACATAAATTATGGAAATAAACAAGGCACAGGGATTAATTCATGGGGTTAAGTGTTGCCATTTAAGTCAAAGTAAAGTATTAAATGCTAATTTAAAATGTTTTATGTAACATGAATTTCCATTTAATCTCTTTTTATTTATTTATTGATTTTTTTGTTTTTTTTTTTGTTTTTGTATTTTTAATTTTAAGTTCAACATGACATTTCTTTTTCTTAAACTTTTTATTTATGCGGCTCGTCAATCATTTGCCTAGACTTTGCCACATCAGCACTTTGTATCATCATCACCATTAGTATAATCATTATAGTTATCTCCCAGACGTGCCACATGCCATATGAGCATGATGAGAATGACGATGGATGCCAACACTTGTTTTTGCATCAACATTATACGCAGTACAACAGCAACAGCAACAACAACAACAACATAATATTATTGCAATCGCACACAAAACGCATGAAAGCGTTGCTAAAATGTTTAATTGACCGCAAAAAACTATAAATTATAGTTTCGCTGTCACACACACACACACACACACACACATATACACACACACACACACATATGTGTGTATCTGTGTGGTGTTTTACTTAAATCTTTTTTTTTTTTTTGTTTATTTATTTTCTCTTGGTTTAATAAGAAAATCGTTTTTAATGAGTTGTTCAAAACATGTTGCACGTTCAAAGATGCATCGAGAATATTTTTTGTAGTAAGTGAGCATTCATTATGAAGGGCATATTAATATTATACAACAATAACATTGGTTTCTTATAGTAAATCTAAATGATTCTGGTTTGTTGTAGTAAAAGAAAATCTTAGAAAAGAAAGCAATGTTGTTTAGTACGAGTAATAGATACAAATGTACATACTTAGTTGAAGTCATTTATTCATTGACAAACGTCGACAAATCATGCTGGATTCATACATTATTATAATCCTAGAGATTATCAAGAGTCTTGTTTTTGATTAAAGCGAAATTTCCAATTTTATGTGTAACTTCTTATTATATTTGGTGGTGGGATTAAAGTAATTTTATGGTTTGAAAAAATTTTTAATTCCCGCTTAACTTATGTAAGATCTTCTGGTTTATTTCTGTCCTTTTCCCCTTTGTTTGATTTTTCCACTATCATAAAATATTGATAGTAAACATCTATTAATTATTATTAACTGAATCAGATTCCGTGACTTCTTACTGTCATAACGAACCAATATCAAGTATTCTTCCTCTTTCCTTATAAGCTATTCTGATTCCTCCGGATGTTGATGTTTGAGTTCCATTTCGTTTTCGAATTATTGTTGTTAGTGTTGAGAGAATACCTGCCGTTTGTGGTCTTCTAGCACACATGAGGCTTTGTAGTTACACTTTTTCATTCCGCTGAACGAACAATGATTCTATTCTCCATAGAAAAAGTAATCACTTTATCACCAAGAGTTAGTTTTTTTAACTGATTTTTTTTCATCTAAATATTCTCCTTCATGTTTGCTATACGTAAACATTGATGACGATTCTATGATGCCAATAAGTGTTCCAAACAGGTGTAGGTGGAAGTAAAAAAAAAAAAAAAAAAAAAAACAAATAAACTTATAAAAACAGTAAAAAAGAGAATAAAGCAAAGAGCAAAGAAGTACAGTAAAGAAAAAACTAAAGTGAAATGAAAGGTTCAATGGTAAAGTAAAAGATTCATTTGAATAGCAACACAGGCAAAGTTAATGCTTATTAAAATTAGCTTAGAATATTCTCACCTAGACATATATAGAGTAGAACGTGTGGTAGTATTTTTTATGTAGCGAAAAGCGTCGGATCTTGTGTCATTGTAGCTCATAAAATTGGACATTCAATGACTGGATTCAAACAGCATTAAAGATCTTTATTTAGAAGAAAATACATGCAAATTATATTTACAAATCTGGATGATAGTAAACCGTTGTATTCGGATTACAGAGACAGTTGACCATGGTCCAGATTATCTGTCAGAATTAAAATATATTTATTCTTCACATATTAACTGTGAAGGAGCATTCCAAACAATTAAAAATTAATTTTTTATTTAAGTAGTTTTGCAGATCGTTAAACAATTCAATCTACTAAGAACTATAGTTGCTTCTGTTTAGTTCATAAATTTACAATTTTTATATTGTAAGATAGATGATTATATTGATGGTGATAATTGGTAATAAAAATCTTCTTCATTTTCATACCAAATATTTTCAATATTTAATGCAATCGTAAAAATATTGTTAATTTTAAAATTTTCCTTATATCATTTAATTCATCTTACTTTTCTTCAATTTATTTTATTTAATTTTATGTAATTTTTTTTTTTTATTTTTGGTATTTGGAAAAGAAAAAGTTAAAATTCCAATCTAAACCATTTGGTTAATCAGGTTAATTACATAAATAGTGTGTGTGTGTGTGTGTGTGTGTGTGTAAAAGTATCTGGAATTTACACTAACCAAATTTACACAAATAATAAATTGTTAAAAGTTATTTGGAATCATTTAGTAAAACTGAAGCACATCTGCTTAATTTGCAGTTGCACTATATAAACTAAATTTAGCTAAAGCAAGATAAAGTCAAAGGAAGCAAAAAGGGAATGGAAAGGAAAGGAAAGGAAAGAGAAGAGAAGCAAAAAGAAATACATAATCGAAAATTAACATTTAGTATAAATGTGTGTGTGTGTGTATATATTGACCAAAACGCTAAAGTTGTGTGTCGTTTATAAATTTAATGATTGAACAATTTGCACAGAATAAATACGCAAGAAATGAACAAATATTTTACAAAATATAAAGAGTAAAGGCAATGGGAACTTTGTCTGGTTCTTTTTCTGTACTATAAAGGCTTTTGCAAAAGTCTTAAGCAAATAAACATGAATAAAATTGAAATGAACTAAATATTTACAAGAAGAAATAACCAAAAATTATAAGAATTCAATTTTTTTTTGTTTTGTTTTTGTTGTATCTACAAAGAAAAAAAATTTGTCTGCATCTAAAGTTTATATAAAATGCTTATTGAGTATGAGATCAATAAAAACTAAACTTATAAAAGTGGTGACCAAGTTAAGTTATTCTTTTATTTTCTTCAATCTAAACAAATAATTTTATTAAAGTTTACCAAAAAAATGTATATGGAAAAATAGATGAGCGAGAGAGGGAGGAAGCATCTATAACAGGAAGTCAACAATTAATAGCATTTAACAAATTTAAAATGAAATAAAAATACATAGTTTCTTTTATGGATGGAACTCTAAATATTAAGCAACATCATCTTCATGTATTTAAGAATGTCTGCTACTTTTCTAGTTGTTGCCATATTCGCTCAATTGAAACTTTCTACTTTTTTCATATGCTACAAAGAATTTTGATTTGATTTTCATTTCAATTTTAAGTACAAAGGCAAACAAGCATCTATTTTAATTGAATAAGTTTATTTTTTGCACAAATTTTAACTCAGTTAAACTATCCGAATGTTTCTAAGAATATACAAATGTATAATATTTAAAAACACAGATGTTTCAAGATAATAATTGCTCAAGTTTCTTTTTTCATATCTCTTTTTGTGAAGTAAAAAAAATTAATCTAAGTTTGCTGATCCTTGGGCAATAGAAGAGACATTTTTTAAATGAATATATTATGTACAAAATGGGAAATTATTTCATTGTTGTCGGATCCTTCCGAAATGTTAGCTTGTTTCATACAAGAAGTAAATTTATTTTATTAAATTCTTGTCTCAGTTTGTGCTTAAAATGAACAATTGTTGATTCTTTGCTGGCAAATATTTTGTTCTTCTGGAACATAGAGGTGAGTATCGTAAGAAGAAAGTTGACCAACTAGCACATTACTCAATAAGTTTCTAGTCTGACACATATCTATACTTATTATAAAATGGTGGACACCTCTGTTTGTCTGTTTGAACGCGATAAACTCAAAAACTACCAAATGGATTTTCATACGGTTTTCACCAATGAACCAAGTGATTCATTGGAAAGGTTTAGAAAAATGAAAAAACCTCAAAAGCAGCCGAAAAATCTAATTAAATCGAAAAGTGTGTGGGTGTGATGCAGATAAAATTAGAGAAATACATTTATTAAAATCAATCAAGTCGCCTTTGTCAAACATCTCATCAGGTCAGCCAATCAGTATTCTTAATATTTATCAAATTTTAACTCAGTTAAACTATCCGAATGTTTCTAAGAATATACAAATGTATAATATTTAAAAACACAGATGTTTCAAGATAATAATTGCTCAAGTTTCTTTTTTCATATCTCTTTTTGTGAATTAAAAAAAATTAATCCAAGTTTGCTGATCCTTGGGCAATAGAAAAGACATTTGTTAAATGAATATATTATGTACAAAATGGGAAATTATTTCATTGTTGTCGGATCCTTCCGAAATGTTAGCTTGTTTCATACAAGAAGTAAATTTATTTTATTAAATTCTTGTCTCAGTTTGTGCTTAAAATGAACAATTGTTGATTCTTTGCTGGCAAATATTTTGTTCTTCTGGAACATAGAGGTGAGTATCGTAAGAAGAAAGTTGACCAACTAGCACATTACTCAATAAGTTTCTAGTCTGACACATATCTATACTTATTATAAAATGGTGGACACCTCTGTTTGTCTGTTTGAACGCGATAAACTCAAAAACTACCAAATGAATTTTCATACGGTTTTCACCAATGAACCAAGTGATTCATTGGAAAGGTTTAGAAAAATGAAAAAACCTCAAAAGCAGCCGAAAAATCTAATTAAATCGAAAAGTGTGTGGGTGTGATGCAGATAAAATTAGAGAAATACATTTATTAAAATCAATCAAGTCGCCTTTGTCAAACATCTCATCAGGTCAGCCAATCAGTATTCTTAATATTCATTTCAGATTTTCATTCATCAGAGAGAGAGGCAAGACAACGTCTGCCCGGGTTAGATAAGTATGTAAGTATATGGTAAACACTGCTGACAGATCCATATGATTCTTAAAGAGTACCTATGTACCTACCAAACTTCAATTACCGATGATGCTAAACACTTTGGTCACCGAAAATCTGATACTTTTGAATGATCGTAAAATGAAGTTGCGCGATATAACTGACCCCTTATGATATCAGAAGGTAGTTGTGATTATTACAATTTTATACAAAAATTTCAGTAAACGCAATTGGCTTCCGAAGTGGGTTTCGCTGTTTGTGCTTAGCCTACAAAGTCAACTTCTTTGTGGTCTTGTAAGCTAGTCTCACGAAATATAAAGCATACATACGCATAAATTCATTGTTGTAAAGTTGAAAAAAATTAACTAATGTTGCTTAGACTTTCTTCTTTTGAATTGTTCATGCAAGAAAATAATCAAAAAAAAAAAAAAAGTAAAATAAATTTTCCTTGAATTCCGGTTAAGCTTTCTTCTTTTTGAATTTTTCGTGTTTAACAAAAATAAATACAACATGATGCATATGCAAGAGATAAAAAGATACATAGAAATATGTAAGTATGTATCTAGATACATATTTTTGTCATCATTGTTATGATTATCATCAACATCATCATCACCATCATCATCATCATCATTATATCTGACGACCAACTGACATAGTCAGCAGCAACATTATGTTATTATGTGTACTCTATATTATTTAGTTCTTGTTGTTGCAAAGTCACTGTGGTGACTGGTAAGGGAAAGAAGAAAGAAAGGAGCATATGATGCAGGCAGTTTGTGGTGTTGTTGCTGCTACTGCTGCTGCTCTTGCTTTGGTATCGCTTTCAATTATGATTAACTTAAATTGACTATGAGTGTGCAAAATGAGCGTGTTCCACTTGAATGAATGACGTTGGTTGCCGTTCATTCACTCACTAGACTAGATCACATTATCTATCGAAGTATCTACAAACATACATAAACGCACCATAGTAGATCATCAACCAACTATTGTATATGTACATAGTCAGTATGTTTGATCTTCTACAATATAATAATGTTTAACTGACTCACTGACTGACAGATTGTAAGATAGAAAGACAGACAGACAGACAGATAGGCAGACAAATTTGAAAGAGACCACAAAAGATTATGTTTGTGTTATGTTGCTTGCCTCAATGTGCTTTTGATCGTGTCGCATTGTTGTTTTTGTTTAATAATTACAACAATTCATTTGATCATGTTGCTGATCATGATCATGATGTAGATGATGATGATGATCGCTACGATACTTTTGTTCTAGTTATTGTGTGTGTTATTGTGTTATTAGCAACAAAAACAACAACAACAACATAAACTAAACTAAATTAGATTGTGTGACAATAAGCAGTAAATGTTTGATTAAAGCAGTTTGTTTTTTCAATGATTTAATTGTTGTTTCTTTAATGTTTTTTAATAGAGTGAAGATTACTGATGTGTATGGTGTTGCTTTGAAAAATGTTCTGGTTAGTTGAATATTGCGGTTGAAATGTTGCAGAAAACAATTTCACAAGAGATCATGATGAAAATGAGAGAGAGTGTTAATGGGACTTTAAACACATGTGAATGAATGTGAACAACGCTCTTGAAGATAAATTACTACTCTAATGCAAACTTATATCTGACTATAGTAACCTCAAAAAAAAAAAAAAAAAAAAATAAAAAATATTTCAACATTTAGTTTACAATAACAGGAGGAGGCATATTTTCTTTAAATGTGACTATAATAACCTCTTTAGATATTCTCTAAGGATCCGTAGATCCTGCTTATGTAGATGGATTTATCTTTGAGAAGGCTTTCACTGTTTTGTGTACATTTTCATTTTTCCCGATTG
This sequence comes from Amiota mariae, assembly GCA_035041805.1. Taxonomy (NCBI): domain Eukaryota; kingdom Metazoa; phylum Arthropoda; class Insecta; order Diptera; family Drosophilidae; genus Amiota; species Amiota mariae. Next base: position 1,567,316 of record JAWNKV010000325.1, read on the forward strand.
CTTTCATTTTGTAGACTCTGTTAACCCACAGAGTTTAAGAGTTCGGGTTAAATGAAGGGCTATTTATCAGTCAGCTTTTTCATTACTCTCGTGTCCTGAGCTCCAGTCGATTGTTAGATTGTGGGAACATTCTAATTGTCAAGAATACCCATTCATTCCTCCATCCATTAGGGATGAACTTGGCTTCTATGAAACTAGAGGCTCCTATTCATTGGAATGGTTTTAATTCTAAGATGCTATGAAAAGGGTTTGCCTTCAGCCATTTCACAGTGTTAAGTCGTCTATTTAATTGTTCTTATTGAAATAGTCTTATACTACTACATAATCATCTATTATTATATTAAGTATTTTATTGTATGTGGCTCAAACGTTTTCCATGTTTCCATGCCATAAATGATATACATCAAACTTTTGATTTTGAATTGTTTGTGAAGGCTACATTCACGTACATACATAATGTTTATTTCATTCTATTCATTCATGACTGAAGTGCGTGTTTTGCTGTATTGGACACATAATTTCAATTTCCTTTTCATAAGTTGAGAGATAGATACTATCATGGAAAATCGTCTACCTTTGAAATTCACTTTGATCATCAGCAACAAAAGATTTCATGTGCTACTACTACAGTCTAACAACCACAAAGAACGAATAGCTCAATTAGCTTGCAGTGGACAAGATTAGCCAACGGGTGCTTCGCTTTGAAATATGACCTCATCTGTGTATAGAAATTCACATAAATTAATGAACTTTAAAGAACCATCAAATCACATCAACAAAAGCCGCCACAACTACGATGCTACTCTCACTTCCCTCCTTTATTTTCCTTTCCTTTCCCTTCCTTTAGCTCTTGTTAAACTTTGACTTTCAAAAAGAGATTTATTTCTAAGCAACGAACGAGTAACGTACACTGCTGACATTGTATCTTGATAATCATTGCCAGCTTTATACTAAAGGTACAATATACGTACGTATATCTCCGCCCTGAAACAATCTACCTGTCTATCCAACTGTCTATTGAGTGAGTGAGTACAGAAGTTTAGACCAACTCACTTTGTCCGTCTATGTGTCTGTCTTTCTGTCTGTCTTTCTGTCTGTCTCTCTGTTTTTATGTGTCGTGTAGACTCAAATGTGCTAACTGAAAATTGTGGAAATTGTTTGCTTTTCATGCGCGTTTTATACGCGTAAAATTCAATTAATTAGATCCTGTCAGGAGGCAGGCAAGGAAGTCAATATAGAAAGAAGGCAAAGCAACTCACATGGGTTTTTTGGGCGGACACAACAAATAGATACACATAAAATCTACTATACAGATACATTATGAGGCAGGATATTTGTATTGCGTTTACTTGTTAGTAGTTTTTTGTTTGTTGCAATAAGCAAAAACGCCTCGCCCTATTAAAAAAAAAACAAATATGAAAATGTCATAGGCAGACCGGCAACCGGCGACTGATAATGTTTCTAGAATAGAATTGCAACATAGAACACATGAATTACTAGAAATGCTTTTATACTATTTCTAGATACCTTAATGTAGCCAATGATGATGATGTTGATGATGATGATGTTGATAGCAAAACATACAAATTATATTCGTAGAAGAGACAAATGCGCTCAACAATAAACTGAATTTTCAGCTTATTTTTGCAAATAGTTTTTGATGAAGTTTAATGCAACGAAACAAGATTAGCAATTGTATTTGAGCGAATAACATCAACAAATTGATATGTGAAGAAAGTAACAAAATGATGATGTGAAAAGACTTAGTTTTGTGATATTGTACATATGCTCTCTCTTAATATGATCCTGTGAATGTATCCTTTCCTATGCCTTTGCAAATCCATTTAGATAGTAAAACTTAAAACCAAAATCCGCTTTTATGCTTTTCACGTTTGTTCGGCTCAGTCAGCAGCTACAAAATGCTCAGTTTTCATTGAAGCATATAATTCGCTAAGCTGAAAATGTGTCAAAAGTGCACTCAAGCGAAAGCATGAACAGTGCTGAAGAACGAAGCCACAATGAGGAGTTTGTAGAACCAAACAAGCGGCAAGTAACAGAAAAAGGGCAAAAACAACGAACAATATTTGATGGTAAGAAGTAGTAGTAGTAGTCGTAGTATTACTGGCCAGTTGCTTTGAACTTAACGCTTATCGGAAAAACTTTTGAACTTGTTGACTTTTCCAAGAGAGCGCAGTGCTGCGAACACAGTCTCTCGTTTCTCATGCTTCGTTTTGGTTGTTTGGCACTTCATCTCCTATCTCATCTAAGTCGTGACATGAAGTTTTTGGCTTTTTATTTTTGGTGAGCAGCACGCGCTTTAATATTTCAACAGTGACTAACTAACTAACTTAATTTAATGCTACAAGGATGCACTCATGCATTTTATGCAACCACCTCCTCCCATAATACTACATTTCATTTCATATTTTACTCCTCATCTGGACCATTTTCTACTTTATATAATATTTATAGTATGTGGTGGTGGTGGTGTTGTGTAGCCAAGCAACAATCTCAAGTTCCTTTGGGAGTTTTTCTGCTCTTTAGCTGCTCATAAATTATGCACATTTGTATGAGAATTTTCACTCGCTCGCTCGCTCGTTCGCTCTCTTGTTCTTATTGTCCTTTAATCATCATTATTATCGTCAGCAGCAACATCAACATTATAATCATCGTCATCTTCATCATGTTGCATCCTAACTTAATGTGTTCTGTCATCGTCGTTTATGAACATAATCACGTTTTGTGTCAATTTAATTTCTAATTAGTCACGGCTACTTAGAATATCTCAAAGGAACAACGTTTTGCGGCATTTTAAACTTGATGATAATGATGATGATTATGTGGTGTTAGTGTGTTACTTGTCCGGTCTGGTCCTCCTTCCTGCTATATTCCCTTAAGTCTTAATTGAATAGATTGACAGAGAGTCAGTCAGTCAGTCAGTCAGTGTAGCTTATGGTGCAGCAGCTTCAAAATTGCACGTGTTCCAATTGCTAATTCCAGTCCAGTTAAAGATGACATAATTTTAACTTAAATCAACTTGAAATGACTTTCAAAGATTCGCATTCACTCATCTATATATAATACAATAGTAAGTATAAGAATCTTGGACAATATTTAAACTCATCATCATAATATTACTGGATATTACTATACCTGACACTGACTGAGTGACTGAATTGCTTAAGTATCTATAAATAAATATACAATAAATAGTAGTAGTGAGGTGAGTTTGCTAACAATAAACTTATTAAATATTTGTAAGATGCCGCATGCATCTGTAAATTATTATTGCAATATTCATGTCGATGTGATTTTTTTTTCCTATATCAACTTTTAATTAACAATGAGATACTAAACTTACTACTAAATATTACTATTGATGTTGTTGTTGTTGTTGTTGTGGTTGATGACGTTGTCCACTATTATTGTTGTTGGTTAATAAAAATTAACATTCATTGAGGTTTAAGGTTTTGTTTTTTAGAGAATATTGTTTTCTAAGTAGTAGTAGTAGTAAGTGTTATGAGTTGTGACTGATTCAAGGTGTCTCGACGACGGTTGGATTAGCTTGGCTTAGCTTAGCCTGCTTACTTTGGGGCCAACCAACCGCAAACAATTTAGAAGGGAATTTGGTGCGAAAATAAAAAACAAAACAAAAAATATAAAAATAATATTAATTTTTTTTTTATTTTATAAAAAATTTTCTATATGATTAATTAGTAATCAATTGTCTGAGAAATCACAAGGCTATTCATCGTACATCATAACTTTAAGTTAAATTTATTGAACATAAAATAAGAAAATAAAATAAAATATAATTAAATAAAATAAAATATATGTTCATCAATCCACATAAAAATACTAAAAACGAGTGTCGATCTATAATCATCGATATAAGAAATAAGAATACAAGTTTTCCACAAATTTTTAAGTGTTATAATTTCAACCTAATTTTTTCATTTAGATTGATAGACTTTGCCCAATGTTTCTCTAAATTTTGAGTTTCTTCCATTTAATAAATTTAGAAAAGGTCTCTAAAATAAGTTTCTTTGCTGTTTACTGATGGCAAATCTCATTTAAGGTTTGAAAATAGAAGAACAATCGCATGGGTTTAAATCTGTCAAATACGCTGCTTGAGGAAGTGATTTTTTGCAGATATTTATTGATTGTAGACATTGATCCATCATTACATTCCATTGTGTTGAATGTTTCATTCATCTAAGAGGTATAAATAGTTAATTTATTATTTTAATATCGCAGTGTACATTCATCTAAATGATAACCTTCGAAGGTCATTATTGTTGAGCGACTGGACGGCTGTCAACCATTCAATCGTACGCAGTTTCGGATAGCAGCATGCGGTTGTGTTTTTGATATGGACTTGCCATGTGAGGCGTTTGTCCAGAACTAGTTCGAGGTAGCGGAATTGGCTTACCTATGGGATGATTCCGGAATCATAGTAGACAACTGGATATATGACACGCCTCGGTATAAACATGCAGTTCGCTGACTTCTCTGCATTTATTTTAATGTTCAAAAGTTTGACCCATTAGTGGAATCTTATTTAAAAATCTTATAGTAACTGTGAAGCTTCTTGGACCGAGTAAGAGTTTATTAAGATGGCTGTGTCTGTATTGTACATTGAAAATTTCAAATCAAGATTAGTATTCCTTTTACTGGATATAAACAGATGATAAAGGAAAGACCATTTAGTTTAAACCACAAAAAATGACACCAATCCAATAAGAAATCTATTTAGAAGGCAAAGTCTTTGATATAATGGTCTATTGATTGTGAGTTCTCGACTTCTGGATAACCATTTGCAGAGTGCAAATTGCATATTTGTTTTGTCCAATACCCAAATCTGATGAGTTGTGACTATATACGTAGATGAACTTCATCATCATCATCATCATTTCCTGTATCTCCCACTGGAGCATAGGGCCTCAAAGGGCCTTATAGGGGCTTAATAGCAATTAAAAAATTCTACGAATTTATTACATATGTAATGTTAATGTTTGTTATGACCTTTAAAGAATACAATTTTTGTATTCAAAATATTGTTAAAAGTTCTATATAATTTTTTTTAGAACAAGTTTTCTTTTTCAATTTACCCCTGTTGGATCATTTTATGATTTCAGGTTTTTTTTTTTTTTTTTGTTATGATTAAAATTTCTACTTCCCAACAACATTTCATTGCTTGTGTGATATTTTATTCAAGGTTTTTCAAGGTTTCAAAAAAGTAATTCAATTCCAAGAAATATTGTCTAACCGAAAACGAAAAATGATACCTTTCCAGATACCCATAAAAATACACTATACACACTATGTTGATATTGTTGATATACATAGAAATGTGAATGTGTATGTATGATTTTATATAAAAATTCCGCGAAAAAAAATATACTTTGATATATATAACATTCTCTTACTACCCTTCTAAAATAGCTTGAAAAGCAATTTGAGTAGATTGTTTTTTGGGTGCCCAAATTGCGCATTAAATTTTTTGTTTTTGGAAGAAGTTTGTTCTTTTCCTGTTTCCCAGCTCAAAATGAAAAGGCGATCATTATTATTTAACATTATCATCATCATTATTATGATCAGTCATAGTCATGATCACTGTGAATGTTAGTCAGACACATGGTTCTCAAAGTGAAGTGAAGAATAATGATTCCTACTCACTCACTAAGTAAATTACCCTTTCCGATCTAATAAAACTTAGTAGACACAAATCACCGGAACGGAAGAAACTCATAATAATAAAGTGTACTTAATTATGAGTGGATAAATTATACACATGAAGAAGAAGAAGAAGAAGTGCTACCGATTATTCTTTCTATTATTAACTTTATGTTTATGTTGTGTTGTGTGTTCTGTTCCGTGTACTTATTTGATTATTTTATTGTATTTTTGTATGTAATTAAAAATATATGTATGAACATACGTTGTGAAAAGAGGGGAGTGGAGTAGAGCCAAGAGTAGTAAATAGTAGTATGTAGTCACTATTTGTTGTCGTTAGTAGTGTGTCGGTGTCGTGATGTATTATGCCGGCCGGCAAAGCCGGTAAAAAGTTGTTTGGCAAGTTTTTGTTGTTATTGCTTTTCATTTCATGATCACTTCGTTTTCATTTTTATGTAATTTGTTTGTATCGTCGTCGTCATCATCATCATGATCATTAACTAGTGGCGTCGTCGTTGTTGTTGATCTGATCATTCAATAAACATTTGTTGTTTCTGTAGTTTCTTATGCTCGTCGCTCTCCACTCAACAAACAAAACCATGTGTTTGACATAGTTGAAATAAGCATGGAACTGGTAATAATGCCGCTCTTTGGAGCTTTTGCACTCTCCCTCTCTCTCTCTCTCTCATGATCTCCCCAAACTTTTGTTCGTTCACTCAGAGTAGTGTGTGTGTGTGTGTGTGTGTGTGTGTGTTTATTTTATTTTTTTTTTTTTGCTTGATAAATTTGTATGATCTCATCATCCATCTCCGCCACAATATCTGACTGGCTGACTGCATGATTTAAATGGGAGAAATAAAATTCATGAGAGCATGAAAAATCTCCAAAAGTCTCCAAATGTGTGTTTATTACTTGTTTACTCTCCTCTTGCAATTTGTAATAATTTTTATTGTTCTTCCCTTTATAGTTTCAAAAAATGATCGATCAATATCTCTTTAAATATCTTTGTATAGAAAATATCTCTTTTGTCAAAACTAAAAAGAAATCTTATTGTGTTTTTCTTCTCATTGTTATTAATATATAAATATTGTATTTGTGTTTTGTTGACTGTCTGCTTTTGAAAACAATTATATTAAACTTATATTATACATATTTGTAAAACTTTTGTTTTCAATTGATTTTGGCATAAATTAAATACAACTATACGTAGATCAGTGATTCTTCATTGATGTCCCGGGACACAGGGAAAAACTTAAAAAATGATACCACTACTTAAAAAATTGTGCTAATGATATGCAATTCCATCGAGGGAAGTTTTTCTTCTGATTCTGATAATAATGAAATATGTACAACCTAAACTGCAGTTGACTGTCAAGTATTCAGACTTCAATCAACAAATTAACAGGGATGCAGATTCTTATAATAATCTGCTAAATTTTAAATGATTAAAAAATATATTATGTTGGGGGAAAAAAAATTTCAGAATCACTGCCGTAACTTATTAAAATCCGTTGAAGTTTCTCTGACTGTTTCTGTATTATTAATGCACTTTTTTTTTTTTTTGTTATTGTGACTATTTTTATTTATTTTTGTTTTTGTTAATATTTTTCATTTTCCATTCAATTCTGTTGTGTCTGTGCTTTGATGACTGTGCTTTACTTGTCTCTTATTTATTTTACACCCGCGCCGATGCCTATTGTTATTATTATTTTATTATATTATATTTTTTCTCCCTTTTAAACTTGAAATAATCCACACAGATACACAATACACACACGCACACACCCACAATTGTCCAGTTCCAGTTAAAGAAGATATCCAAAAATATAAAAAATTTTTGTTTCTCGTTTTGTGTCATTTTTAAGTCATTAATTTGGCCGACATGCTAAATGAGAATTTATGAGTCTGTCTGACTGCTAAACACATTTTATGCACATTTTTCACATTACTTTCATTTTGACAGTCCTTATTTCTTCCCGACCCATTATCCTCCTTCCATTCTCATTCTCATCCTCATCATCATCACCACTTGTTGTATTGTTGTAGTATGTTTTGTCATTTTTTCATCAACCCATTTTATTCAGTTTGGTTTGGTTCGGTGTCTTTTCTTCTTTTGTGTCAGTTACTCAGTAGTCACAGCAGCAACAGCTTAAATAAGCTTCACTTTAATGACTTGGCGATCTCCCCATCACACCACACTATACTTCACTTCATTCCACTCTTCCACTTCTCTGTATTATTCTTTACTCCCGCACAACTTGGGTTGGTTACTCTTTTTTTTATTGCATGATTTGGTTACTGAAACTTTCAATGTGTTTCGGTTCTGAGTTCCTTTTGCACTTTGGACAGACTCTTCGCATTCATTCGCATCTCTCAATTTCTCAACTTCTGTTACAAATGTCATTAACACTCGTCACTGTCAAGTCCACAAAAACAAAAACAAAAAAAAGCCACAAAAAAAAATATAGAAAAAAAATCATAAAAGTTTTGTATTCTCAATAGTACAGACATTTACATTATACTCGTACTTTATATTGTATTTTTGAAGACATCAGTCAGTCACTCACAGCAGGAGGAATTCAGACTTGGGTTGTGGTTGGTTATGGGATAGATTTTTATATAGTGAAACTGGAAATTGTTGTTGTGGTGGCAAAAAAGGGTCAACAGCAGTCGTAGCAACTTTCATTGCGAATTGAGTTGAGTAATTATTTTTCTACTTTTATTTCCTTTTAATTAATTAGGTAGACAATTATTTAAAAAAATTTAAATTTTGTTTCTTTAAAAAATTAATTTTATTTATACAATTAATCATTTTTTAATTATTCAAAATTTTGTATAAAATTTTAAAGTTTTTTTCAATGTATTGATTGATTTCCATTGAATTTTCTTTTAATTTTTAATTTAATCTCAATAATTTATTTATTTCTTTTCCTCCTTTTTGTCAATATTTTTGATTGATTTTCATTTCCTTATAATTTTATTTAATGTAATTTGTTTTCTTTAATTTTCAAAATTTATTTTATTTTATTTTTTTTATAATTTTTTTGTTTTTAATTTTAGTTTTGGGGTCAAACCAATTTGTGTTGTGTTTGCTTGTTTTGTTGGTTGGGTTAATTGATTTCTTAATAAATTCGATATTTTTATTTGTTTATTTCATGTTTATTTACTTATTTACTTACACAATTCACAAAAAATAAAATTAATAATAATAAAAAAATAAGGATTGCCTTCGTTTGTTAATTTATTGTTGTTTTTTGTATTGTCTTGAATATCTTTTTCTGTCAATTTATTTTTATTGTTGTGTTAGTATTATTGTGTGTTGGTTTTGCTTGTTTTAAGTGCGAAAATAAAGAGACTTTAAAATATAAGAAAATAAAAAATGTGAAACCGGTTTTAAAGCGCAATTCCTTGAGGGGATAAATAAAGTACATACTTACATGATTATAAAAGTATCTGCGATTTTGAGTTTCAATGACGCTTTTGCGTTTTACTTATTTAGCTTCATTTGTTTTGGTGTCAAGATTCATATATATTTGTTTTTTTTTTTTTATATTTTCCTTATAAATGAAAATACAAAAAATATGTAAGTTTTCCCTAGACCTTTTAAAATATAAATGAATTCTTCAATTAAAATGTATCTCAAATTCATAAGTGTAGACATAAATTTATGTTAATTGTATGCACCAAACACACTCACACAAAGTTAAATAAAAATTAACAATTCCAATTCAAGACTCTGAAATCTTAAGAATGAACCACAAATGAATTTATCAAAGTCTCGACATTGCTTATGATGATAATGACGATGGCGATGGTGATGATGAAGATGACGAAGACGAAGACAACGACAACAAATCACTCGAAACGAAACCAAAACCGAACCAAATGTGAAACCAAACCAAAGAACGTGACTAACAGAGCTTATCTTTTGTTGTCTTAAAGTCTTAAGCTCCATAGTCTGCGCAGTTGATATTGAATTAACTTTTGGATCAAAGATTTTGCGATGGCCCCCCTTAAAAAGTCTGTACTCTGTTTCTACTGCACTGACATCTTCGATAGCTCAATTGTGCCTTTTTTTTCTTTCTTGAAGTCAATGGCGTGCCACAAAAAGAAGATAAAAACGATGACGACTACGACGACGACGACGATAATGATGATGATGAAGATCGCTTCAACGGGCCAATGCTTTCAAGGTCAAGCATGACTATCTAAAATGAGAAAGAAACTAAGCAGCAAGAGAGAACAAAAAAAAAAAAAAAAAAATATAAAAAACGTATTCGATTACTCACATTTTATGTTTATTGAATGCAGACTAAATCAGATTACTTAACATGGAATTAAATATTAAATATAATAGATAAACCACTAAATAGTTAATACGAAGATACAAAGCTACATAAATGAAATATTGGTTGCTTCTTTGAATTAATTTCTTGTATGCACATCACTTTATAAATTATATTTATTTATTTTCTTGGTTTTTATTGCTTTTAAGGTTTGTTTGTTTATTTTTTTTTTTGTTTTTATGCTTTTTAAAATGTTATTTTTGTAAAAAATTTAATTTTGTTAAAATGTTTTCCTGTGATGATGCACTTAGATTTTTATTATTTCAATTTGATTTTTTTTACGCGTTTTTCAAAACGAAAAAAGAAAATATTGTTAGGTGAGATAGATAAGAAAGCATAACAGTGACAGACAGTTACTAGTTGTAATAATAATAACAACAACAACAACAACAACAACAATAATAATAATAATAATAACAATTGCAAGTCGAAATGGTCTAACAAATCAACAAAGTACGAGTACGTGTTGCCATTTTGTCGTTTGTATGTATTTTTGTTATATTTTCTTAAACAAACACAAGAAGAAAGAAGTATCCAGGTGTGGTGTGTAGGTGTGGGCAGGAATCTGTAATGTTTTAACATCTAATGGTGGTTTTTCGATTTTCTAAATAATAAAAATGTAGCTCTGATATCTGTTTCAAGCAAATATTATTATATTCATTTTTATTTATCTAAAATCTGTTTTTTTTCTTTACCCTGCAATGAAATAATTTTATATATTTTTTAATATATTATTTTCTATTTTAAAATGAAAAAAATCAATGAAAATTCATTGATGAGCTGAGATTTATTGTTTATCAAATTTATACAGAGCCCCAGCGTTGGCTGGCGTTGAGATGTTTGTCAAAGGCGATTTGAGTGTTTTTTTTTTTTTTATATGAAAAATCAGAATGATTCCATGCCAAAACTTCTATGTTTTTGAACAGTTTCAGAATATAGTGTCATGTTTGTAGGATTTTTTGTTGTTATTATGGGGAATCTTTTTTTTAGGAGAATAATTGTTCTATTATTCAGACGCATATAAATTTGTAAGGATAATACCCACTGAAACCAATTTGAATTGCATTGAAAACTGTTTTTATTAATTAAAAATCTTAGTAAATTGTTTTATAAACTAACAACTTGATTAGTTATATAGATAATACTTATAATAGAATACCAGTAACTACTATGAAATAAAATTTGTCTACCTCAATTTTTATAGATTTTCCCTGGTCAACTTATGGTTTATATGCTTCCTGATCTCGTATCATGACCATTTTGATTTCTATGATTTCTATGATTTGTTATCTATGAAGAAAGAAAGGAGTTTATAGTTATGCACCACAACAATGAATATCCTTTGTTTACCAATTAAAAATTCTGGAAAACTTCTAGTTGATATCATCATTTCAATTAAAAATCTTTAGTTAAGGAACTTTATCTCTAAAATGATTGTATTAATCCAACCTAAATTGAAATGATTTTAATAAAACAAGTAGAATCAAATTTACATTGTCAGATTTTAGAAGTTGAGATTTTAAGAAAGATACATATGTAGGTTGTTATTGCTCCAAAGAGATTTTAACAATAAAAAGCTGCAAACTTTTAGCAACATAATTTGCTGACTGCTTTGCCAATGTTTCCAACTTTCCTCTATTTGTTCATATTTTGGAAAATTTACAATGTCACCTTGATTTCATTTTTCATTAAAATATTAAAACACAATTTGAATTACTTATAACATATTTGATGTCAAAATGATGTTAAGACACAAACCTCATCACATGTGATGAAAAAAAGTAATTTTGTAATTTCGCTTTATGCGAATACAAAAACAAAATATGGCAATGATACTCACTCATACACTTTGTATTTTTTTGTTTTTTTTTTTCTTTTTTTCTTCATATGTTTGTTTGTAGTTGTTCTTGTTATAGTTGTACTTCGTGTACTGTGTTGTACTTCTGTGTATGTGACGGAGTGTTGTTGTTGTGCTTTAGATAGATAGTGAGAAGATAGATAGATAGATAGATATGTGTATAAACATCAGGTGTTTTCATTTAATTTGTGGAAAATGTTTGTCTACAAAAAAAAAGAAAGAAGAGAAAACAAAAAAAAAAATGTTGGAAATCAAAAGCAGCGTAACCAAAAAGACAAAAACAAGTGATAAAGGATATACGTGTAACTAGGAAATGTAGAAAATGGAAGAAATGGATAAAACATTTCTATTTGTTTGTGTCCAAAACTGTGTATGTAATTTGATGAATTTATGGACGTGCATTTGTGTGTATTTGTGTGATGAAAATGGCTTAGGATGATGACGATTTGCCAATCATACAATATTTTTCCCTCATATTTGTATTTGGGTTTGGGTTTGGGTTTTTGTTTTGTTTGTTTTTTTTTTTTTTCAATTCTCTTATGGTACAACAAGGCGTATGAAATTCATCTTTGATTTTTTTTTTTTTTTTTAAATAAAAAATTCTATTGAAAGTCACTAGCTACCTTTATTTTCTTAAATGATTATTTGATATTTTCATTCGTCCTCTGTCTTTTGGAAATTCTTTTTTATCTACTTAGTCCCAAATTCTATAACAATTTGTGCTTTATCACGCACTCAAGTCTGCTAACCACAATTCTTAGTTAATGATGCAACTTGACTCTATGTATTTCATATTGCATTTCTCTCATACTTATATTACTTGGTTGGTTCATTAAACCTTTTGCGACATTTTTAATTACTGTGTTGCATGCATGATAAATGTTGAATGTAGAAGTTTTGTTTAAAGTAACAACCAAAAACCATAGAGAGAATGATGATGAGGATGTGATGAGCTTTGAAAGCCTGCGTTTACTTACATATTTCGTTATTTCGCTTTACTTTGCGTAGCTTTTTAGGTGTTGAGGTTTGTTGTAGGCTTTAGTTTCTGCAACAAGGATTCGCTGCTAAAACCATGTGTTGTAGTAGTATTTGTCGTATTCTGAGCTTGTAACATGATGCATTGTCATTGTAACAAGTATATTACCAGCCAAAAACCGTAGCAAAGTGAAGCAAATCTCAGGTGCTGATGTAAAACAAACACGGTGCAGCGAAAAGGTAAAGATGTAGAAAAAGGAAAAGTTGTAGTAAAAGTACAAGGAAGAAATTGAAAATGAGGTAGATGAAAGAGAATGTGGATTGTGCAACACCTTTTGCTGCTTACATGTGTGTAGTGTAACTTGCTTGCTTACCATTTACTCTTCTGTTTTTGGTGCAAGAGGATGTATGCACTGCTCCAGCTCTCCTCAGCCATAATACAATTTGATGCCAACACCAATCTATGTATGTATGCATCTTCATGTTGCAGACTCTTAATACTATGTTTGTTGTTGTTGTTGCACTAACAGAAAGGATCAAGTTACACCAATCCTATTCCATTGTCTACACTTCCTTTACCTGAACTACCTTCAAAGTGTTGCAAATCCTTTTCAAAAAGGGATTTACTTTACATGTGTGTTGTGGTATCCTTTTTGTTGTACCACCACTACCACAAGTCTTGGTGCATCTACCTTTATGCATGTTGCATAGTTTTAGGCGACTGCATTAAGTGTATGGTTTGTGGTTGCTCACATTTTATTATTCCTTTAAAGTTGAAGAAATCATTGATTCTAATGAAATTCAAAACGTTTTCCATTGCCTTAGTATTTTTTTCATTATTCATCTCTCTAACTTTATGATGGAAAATATCTACATCCTTCATGTTTCATCGATATCAAAATCCATTTTCTTTTCTATTTTTATTTTTTCTCTTCTGCTCAAATGATGGCGCGCGTGTTACAAATGTTTCCATGTTAAAGTGAAATTTATGCAAATGCCTCCTCATCTGCATTCTTGTTGTTTTAATTTTTTTTTTTTTTCTTCGTTTCTCTTCAGCACTTTTCGCACTTCTTTTTCTTGAAGATTATGATGATTTCACATTTCATGCATTGAGCTGATTTGCTGCATCTCAAGACAAAGCGGCAGCAGCATGAAGAATATTGTAAGGCGGCACACGTTGCTTTTAGTTTACTGCATACCTTGTTTTCTTTGTGCATTAAAACTGACGAGTTAAGTTGAGTTGCAATGAGATGATGACGTTTGATATTATTACTATTATTGTATTTTTTTTTTTTTTTTACATTTCTACTAAACTTTCTGTCTGCCTCATCATGATGCTGTTGCACATTTATTGTATTTTAACGTTGCAGTCATTCTACCTCAGTGAAGCATAAGCGACTATGGATTTTTTCTACAGTACGTTTTCCCCTACATTTGGAACAACGTCATACTCTACTTGCCATACGTTGCCATATGTTGCTGTTGCTGTTGCTGCTTGCTAGTATTGCTGCAACAATCAATAGATGAATATACTACGAGTATACATATATGTATGCAAGTATATCTATTGTGGATATATGAATAAGTGTGTGATGGATGCATGATTTGTGCTATTTACTTTCACTTAGCATGCAAAATCCTTTCAAGCTCTTGTTGATTTTTCGTGTGGTTCTAGCGTAGCATGGCATATGTAAAGCAAATCTTTTCGTTTTCTTTCAATTTTAAGGCGATTGAAAAAGTGTAAAGTTTTTGTTTTTTCTATGCGAATTGATTTGTACAGGATCTCTACTCGTTTCTTTAAAATATTAGAATAGTTTTGCATGGAATGGAAAAACAGAAATTGATTCAATCAGATCACAAATTATCATTTGTTTTAAAAACTCTTTGAAGCAAATCAATGAATTCAATGAAAATGAAGAAGATTGAATGAATCAAGTAAAAGGTGTTTTATTTTTTTTTTTAATACATATAGTTTGTTATTGAATTACTATTTTTTAAACAATTTATCAAGCATTTTATATTAAGTAGAAAGTATAAACAAACACCTTGTTTTTATAGTTGTGTGTGACTTCATCAATTGCCATGACATTTAATTTACTACAAAGTTGTTAGTTAAACAAAAACCAAACAAAGTCATACTACATACTACTAAATGATTTAATAAGCAAAAAACAAACAAACAAACAAACTATTGTATCTAACAACAACAATAATAATACTAAGAATTTCATATTCATATTGTCAATCATATGTTGGAAACGCATGTTCATTTTGTAAGGTAAAACATGATTATCATCATCATCATCATCGTCATCGTCATCATCATTATTATTATTATTATTATTATTATTATTGTTATCATGACAAATTCTTAATTAATTCCGCGACTTGTAGAAAACTTATAGAAAAACTTTTTGTGTGTAAAGTAATTAAAAAATCAAAGTTGTCGTCATCATCGTCACTCAGTCATTGTCTAATAGCAGCAAATGACAGCAATAGCAGCCACAATGAAACGCCTACATGATGTTCATTTAGCAAATTTAAGTATAGTAATTCATTATAACACCAACACCACCACTACCACCACCACCGAGTTCAATAACCATTAAACTATCGTTTGACGCGCCCTATACTCACTCGTAGATACATTAGAAGATATTTATTTATATTTATAAAATGTTGTTTAAACACCTGTTAAGCGACAAACGCAATATTATCAATTTGACAGGGCAAGAACAAAAAGAAAAAAGAATATTTAAACTAAAAGAGTAGAATTGTAGAATTGCAATTGCAAAATGTCATATGAGTTTGAAGAGAAGTTTGAAGATGAAAGTACACAGAGAAAATTGTTCAATTAAATTACTCATATAATTTTATTTTGTTGAGAATAAGATTCATAAATTATTATGAATATTGATGAAATGATTTGTTATCAATCTTTTACATAGAATAAAATTGTAGACTGAAAATGTTTGTGCGTGAATCACATAAAAGTTACTCATTGAATTCAAAATCGAATTACTGAAAGACAAAAGTGAGTTTATTTTAACAAAATCGATCGAAATTGGTGGATCAAATAATGAATATAAAACATAGAGACATATTTTATAAAATCATTCAATTAGTCTTGTTGAACATGTCTTTTGGAATTGCGAGTCACAACAAAATAAAATATATATTCGTTGTTTCCATCATTTCCGTGCAAAGCCGATTTTTATGAAATTTTGCCGGTGTTTTTATCTTAAAGATTGTTTTACTATCGCATCACGCTATTAAAAGATTATTTATCGCTATCAATATGTTGTTATCGTTCACTTTTCCCAACCAATGTCACATCCTATTTTTAAACAACTTCAACTTGTTTATAACTTACGCCAAGAACATCAGAAATTAGTATTCACTTGACAACTGATGAGAAGAGAATAATTTACAGACAACATATTTTATTATCATTTATAGAAATTTATTGATTTATTTATTATTATTTATTCCTTCATTGGGTAATTCCAATTGAGATATTTGTGAGATGCGTTGTAATTGCTCTCGCCATAGTTTGGGTGTGGAAATCATAAAAATCTTTCGTAAAGTTTACTCAGATTATTTATTAATTTATTTATGACAAATTACTGTCAACTTAAAATGAAATAACAATAAACTTTTGGGGAAATTTATTTGCAAAATAGCTAACTATGCAACTACTCACAGCTATGTATAGTCATAAATATACATATAATCTAATTGATGCGAGAAAAGAAAGGCAGACAGGCAGATAGGTGAATCCATGGGCGACATTCAGTACATTTAGCATGCAGTGTGTTCCAATTCCAGAAGCGGCGAAGGACTATGATATTAGTCACAGAGGGCGAGATCTCAGGCAAGAGGACGTGATAGAACTTATTATAAGAAGTGCATAAAACTCGGAAAGGATCATGTAGGACGTAGTTAGTTTTACATCTATTCAAGACTAAAGAAACGAAGTTTCTCTAGTAGAACAACTGGATATACAAAAGAAAGGTTGATTTAAAGAGCTCATTAGAATCTACCAACTATAAGTTTATGAAGAAAATGAATCCCTAGAGCTACCCTATTGTACGATGCACCAAAGATGGAAGACTTGAGTCTATCAGAGTAAGATACCAAACGGTAATTAGAATTCCAGTTTATGTTGCGAAGAGTAAACAAAAAGAATTACTTCTAAACAGACTCAATTCGATCTTGATGCTTTTATATTGCGGTGACCAAATGCAAGAGAAATATTCGAGCAGTGGACGCATAAGAGAAGTAAAAAGAATCTTCGTGGTATATGGGTCATTGAATTCAATAAACCAACGCTTAACAAAACCAAAGACACCCTCTTCCCCGGAAGAGATAAGCTGATTGGAACACAGCCTATGATAAAAAAGCTCTTATTAATTATAGACCTAACCTTGCTATAATTAATGAGAATAAATATTTCTTAAAATTGTCAAAATCTGTAATTTAATTTGTTTATATCAGTAGGTCAGTTTAGGGTTTTGGTTCTCGATTTTTACTCAGAATTTTTCCTATATTCGGAGATCTGATTGTTCAATATCATTTGAAATGATGAATTCCTTGAAAATTGGATCAGAATTGATGACATTCACCATGACCAAAGACATTTTTTTACTGTACAATATTTAAAAGAAGAACAAAAGAAATGAATTATCATTAATGTTGTCATTTTAAATTACAATTTCTGAATACTTTTCTTCATAATTTGGATAGTGATTTCCTACAGATTTGTGGTTTTTTTTACCCCTTTCTTTTAACTTCCTAAATTTCCCAAGTGAATTTTAGATTTTTATCTTTTTACCTTGTCTACATTTACTTGATTTGCCATTCGATTTTATCATGTAAAATAATAAATATTATTTTCTGTGAAATATGTAGTACAATAGTTTTCATGCCATTGAAGAAGAAATTCAAACTCTCTAAGCCACTTTTCACGTATTTAACTTGAATTTCCCCATCAATTGAATGCATGAATGAATTTTGTGAATGCATGAATGCACTCTCACATGATTCATGGTCACGGTTTTGGTTTTATGTTGTACATCATTTTACAATCTGCTCTTTGCTCTTCATTTTTGGTCATCATAATATGCCATAGGTTTTCTCCCTGTTTGCTGTTTGCTGTTTGTTGACCAATGTTTCCACTCAAAATAGTGTTTTATCATTGTATGTTGTCAATTTGGTTTTGTTAAGTTTTGCCATGCCATATGATATGATTGATCATCATGGTGGCATCGGTAGCGGGTCTCAGATTATGCATTTGCAACTTGCCACATTCAACTATATAAGTATTTACGTATTTGTTGTTGTGTATTTCATTTTGAAGTCAAGTAAGTATCATCTACACGTATGAGTAGATGTTTGTCATGAAATTTAGTTCTCAGGTCGTTAATAATAATAATAAAATATAATATTATGGGCTTTTGTCAATGTGTGGCAATGTGTGGCAACTTGTAAAGTGCTTTCAAAATGCAAAATGCAGTCATACATCATCATTCTCATTATCATCATCATCATCTTGATGTTGTATGATCTTTTGATTGTAGTATGATGCTACCTACAAACGGAAAGTAGCATTTGGCATGTGGCAAGAACATTTATTAAGTTGGGCTGGCATCGTCAGCCATCAGTTATTCAGTCGTTCAATGTAAGTAGTATTTTAAACGAAGAACCCACAAACTTGGACAAATTAACATTCAATTGGATGCCAAGAGAGAGGATGCATATGCGATATACATAAACTGTGCAATGTGCAACAACGCTTCACGTATGTGTGTTGCTTGTTGAATGCCGCACATGTGAGGCATGTGTTGCAGTGTTCTTTTATTTTTTATTTTTTTTTTTTTTTTGCTGTACTGCATCTTGTGTGATTCTGTGGTTGATACTTTAGTTCAGTCGCGTGGCATAGATGATGCAAGAAAAATGCATGCAACTAACAACGAACGACAATGTCATTTATTCTCCATGCTTTGATGTCACTTTCTCTCTTCAAAAATAAAAAAAAAAAATCCAAATTTTCCATTCATTCATTCTGTCTTCTGTTCTGTTCTGTTCTGTTCTGTTCTGTCCTTCCTTTTTCGTTAAACTCAAAGTCAGTTGCACATTGCAATTTCCGTTAACTCCACTTTCTATTTTACAGTTAATAGATGACATGACGTCGTCTGTCATTCTTCGTCTACTCTATAATTTATCTTCTTATACAAGTAAAATTCAGTGTTGCATCAATTCTTTGCCATCAAATACATGCATCAAATTGTAGTTGCACAATTCCACCAAACACACAATATCACCTAAAAACCTACACCAGCACCACCACCGCCACCACCACCACCGAGTCTTTTTGTCATCTAGTTTTAAGTAATAAAAACCAACGAACGAACGAATGAATACTCGTAACCCGCAAATCTTGAATGCATTTTCATTTGACTTTTTAAATAGTTCATTTAGTTGGTCTTTCATGCATTTATTCTCATTTCTATTCGCACACACTTTCGCATGCTCAAAAGTTCGCCTCACCATCACCATCGTCGTCGTCATCGTTGTCATCATTGTCATATCCGTTAGAGACGTAACGATGTCAATGATATGGCAACGCATAATTGCACAGTGGACCATAATTTGTACATATTTAAGTAAAATGAAATTTGATATCAACATATTGCTAGATGAGATTATTAAAAAGGAGTGCATACCACTTAAATAAATATCAGAATATTTACCCTAATATTCTTAATTAATTTAACTTATAAAAATCTTAATCATTTCATCAATATGAAGAATAAGCAACTTGATTTAACCGAAACATCAAAAACGTTTAAAATGTTTTCGTCTCAAATGATCTTCTCACATGCCTTAGGTCTTTCAAAACCAGACATTTTCTAATAAAATGGTAGAAATTCTCATTTGGTTTTGAGATGCAGAGTGAGATTTTCATGGCGAATGGTTCAACGCTATAGAAGTTGATCTCTGCATCGTCATCTTGTGACATGTTATAATAAAGTGGATAGTAGAACCTTCCCCATTATCGATCTTGTATGTACTTATTGTTGCTCTCTCTCTCTCTCTCTGGTCTTTGTTACTGTATTTTATATTTCTATTAAAACGCACCTAGATTTAAATATCCAAGATATTTCATTAGCTGTGTTGTTGTTTAATGAAGGGAATTATTTATTTAAAACAAATAACCAATGTTTGTTTATATTAAAAATGGAAATTACGACTTTATTTACTACTAAAAAAATCTTTATATGCATAATTTGATCTACCAATTCCGAATTTTCCGGTGAACTTTCCAAAAATTCTCTTTCATATAAACCTTCAGTAAAAAATTCTCTAAATGTCATTGAAAACCGTATTAAAATCTATCGAGTGGCTTAGAAGTTTTGCGCGCTTGGAATTTGGGTTCTTACATAGTTACAAAGTGAAGCTAATACTAAATAATTTTATCATAAGCTTTCAGCATATATGAGATATTCGTCTGTTGAATGCCTGTCAACTGTGATACTGATGAACATTTTCATTCAATTTATTTTTGCCATTCTTTAGATTTGATATAAAGGAATTTATAATAATAATAATAATAATAATCATAGTAAATTTGTACCACTGTGCAATGTCTTTTCTAGTTGCAAATAAATCATAACGTTGCATGGTATTTGTTGCTGTTGTTGTTATTGTTGTCGCCGTCGTTGCTCTTGTTATTGCAACCAATAAAAAACTTTTTTCGACTTTCGACAAAAACAACAAAAATACAATAAAATAATGTAAGCAATGCACACAATTCTGCTCTGACGTTCTGACTAATACAGCAGTACTTCTACTGATATTGCTACTGCTACTGTTTACAGTGCAGCAACAAATGCAGAGCGGCGATAATAACAATAACAATAGAAACAACGACAACAACAACAACAAAAGCAATAAATAAGCAACAAAGAAGAAAATCCAGTGAAATGAACATTGAAATTAAAATTGCATGACAAAGTGGCAAATGTTGTCAAAACTTTGTTGAAAGCGACACAAGCTTCTGTTGCCTACTCACCCATCCCTTTCCTTCCATTCCATTCCCTTCCCATCCTTCATCCACATCTGCATCTTCATATTTCTCTCAATTCCCCTCTTTCTTTCCCAAACTTCTTTTATTTATAGTTAGATCGTAATACCCGCGCTTATTATGATGGTTTTACCATGCCTTGAGCGACCACAAAGTGTTTGTTGTTTTTGCTGCAACTGTTGGTTGCACTTAAAAGTGCATGCCACAAGTATAAAAATCAACGACAAACAACAAACCGAAAGACGGGCAGAAGCAATCAGCAGATGAGTAGTAAGAGCAGCAACCAGAAGAGGAGGAACAGCAACAACTTGGTGGTGATGGTGGTGGTGGCGGCCATAAAATTTGCGCACGTTTTAATGGCTTCATTCGTCAAGATCTGCTCGCGTTGCACTTGCACAGTACTTACCACTCATCAACACTTCCGCTCATGTCGTCGTTTTTGGTTTTTACTTCATCATCATTTTCTTGATAATCACCATCATCATCATCATCATCATGGATGTCGTCCTGCGCCATTTTAGCATTTCAACATTTCCTTTTTCTTCTATTCCCAGCATTCTCCTGCAACATCCCATTTTATTTTTGGCAAGAATTCAAAATTTCTTTGCCTTCATTTTGTGTTTGGATGGTAAATTTTTTATATTCATCGACTTACAAATCTACAATTTCCCTTGCCCACTTCCCCTTTGTGTTTCATGTTTTCATTTTGTTGGTGGTTTCTCATGACAAATCATGAATTAAATGGTTTATGTCAAATACAATTTAACAAATAAATTTCTTGTCATATTTTATATCTTTTCTTTTCTTTATGGTTTCCTTTCCTTTCTTTTTTAGCAAAATTCCTTTAGAATTGCATAGATTTCATATTCAATTGAAATATTCAAGCATTGATGATGTCGGTCGTCTCTATTAGGATAAAAATTAATATCTCCTTCAGTTTGCTTGTTTTCCTTTCTCCCTCAAGTCTATTAATATAAATAGTTTTCTAGATATTCTTAAGATTCATCGACTATTGGTCCAATTTCAATGGCACCAACCACATTTGCACATTCCTTCAGGCGGCGGCTGTGTGTGTGTGTTTCTATGTTTTATATGACATAGTTTTCTTGTTAATCATCTATCTTAATAAAAATACTAAAAGTCTCTCTCTGTCTCTTTAACTATTTGTATCTATTTATCTATCTATCAATGTACATATGTACATATATTAATTTTATATCTTTTACTACATGTTTTTAGATGTTTCCCTCAAATTACTAGAGGCGGGCGGCATGGCGTTCACTAATGTTTTAGCTTTTGCTTGTTGCTTGTTGCTTAAATTTTTATTATTTAGATATACTAAATACTATATACTATTGTACTATATAAAAATATAGCAAATTGCTTTTAATGCTCAACGTGTCATTTACACTCGCTGCCTGTCGTTTGCTACACATTTACGCATCTATGAAATACTAATTAATATTATTTTGTGGCGCATTTAATTTGACTCTTGTTTGCTTTTTCGGTTTTTAATATCTTTTTAATATTTTTCAGTTTTACAATAATTTTGTTTGTGTTTCATATTTTCTCTTTAATTACAATATTTTTTTTTGTTTCTTAATTTTATTTTGACATTATTATTTATGAAGATTTTGTAGATGAATTTTTTTTTTTTTGTTTTTTCCTATTTCAAAGAATTAATTATTTTGCCAATTAAAATAAATTTGATATTTGTAAATGATGCAATTTATTATGATTATTATATTCTCATATTAATTGGAGGGGCCGTGAAGATGTAAGACGAGTCAATAAAATTATTCAATATGTTTGCGAAAACTTCGGGAAGAATATCCTGGACTTTTGGTGCAATTCATTGTACCACCTAATTTTCGACTTCTTCATAAGAATGGAATTGATATTCCGATAGTATGTGCTGCATCGAATGAAACAAATGGTAGTCTGATGATGCTAAGTCTGCTGAATACGCAGGGTGGGGTAAGACTTCCCTGCCTAGTGATAACAACGTTTCTTGGAGGGTTTAGCATCATGCAGCCGGGTATTGTCATGAAGCAAAATCACTTTCCCATGTTTGATCGCCCATTATTCGCGTTGTTCTTTTACTATAAGTCTCGGTTCAAGTAGACCTAATAGATTTGTTACAGAATTTATCAGACTCTTGTTTGTTAGAATTTTAATTCTTAAATGCTAATTTTATCTAAGTATAATTGCATGTTAATTTTATTTTGATTGGAATTCATATTTAAAAAAATAAAAATTGCAATTTGTTTCTCTTTAATATGCTTGTATTTTTATGATAAATTTTATAAAAATTATTTATCAAAACAAATTTTTCTTAATAATTTCTTAAAATTATTTATCAAAATAACTTTTTTCGTTATAATTTCTTCCTTAAGAAGTAAATAATTAAATTATTTTTATTATGATGCTGCAAAATCAAATAAATCATCAATAATAACAAAATGGAGCTTTAATTCTTTAAATTGTATAAATTTGTAAATATTTTGTATTTGTGGCAAAATTTCCAAGTCAAAGTTTTCAATTATAATTATAATTGATTGATTGAATCACAAAGTAATTTAATAAAATAAATAAAAGCCTTAAATTCTTAAGAAAGAAAGCATGAATTATATAAATATTCTTACTAAATAATACTTCGTTTGTTATTTTCTTTCATTTTACACAAGCTTATGCAAAATATAATTGTAATTAATAAATAACATAAACTAAAAATCAATCACTCTTATTATAATTTCTTTTGTTTTATTTTATTTATTTAATTATTGTACTACATTGTTCGCACATTTTCTGTTTTCTATTCTTCTTCACCGACACTTTCTCTTTTATTTCTATTTCTCAACAGGTAGCGGCCATGATGTCCTGCCCTCTTCCTATGCCATTACCATTACCGATTTCTTCACTACACTCTGATTACTCGCCGGTCCATATTGGTGTCAAGGTAAGTGAATCACAATATCACAATTTCCATTCCATTCCATTTCATTTCATTGCATTGCATTGCATTTCGTTCTATTATCCTAAGTATTAACAATTCACATTATATTTTATTATATTATATTTAATTTCATTTTATTTACAATCCACCAATTACTTTTAACTACTAAATGTAAATTAGAATGTATATTTTCTAAACTCTATTCTATGTTATGCGTCGTCCTTTCTTTGACCTTTAACGTTTATATGCAATTCTGCTTAATAATACTTAGTATATTGTAGGTAGAAGTGATAGAAGTGGTAGTAGGAAGTATCATCTTCAGATGTTTCCTATTATTAAATAGTAAATTAAATGCAACAATGCGAAAATCATGCAAATTTATTGGTTTTCACAGTAAATTTTGCACAAATGTTGCAAGAGTCGTCAGTCGTTCTTGTATTGTTGTTCTGCTGGCATCTTGTCACACTGTTGTTGAGATTAAGAAGAAGGGGATAACGAGACGACAGGAGGTTAGGTTAAGGTGGTAAGATATTTGAGGTCGTTCTTGTTGACATTATTATACACAGACAAACAATAACATGGAATATATTATTTACACACAAATAATGCGCGACACTAAATCAAATTGTAAGCAGGACCCTCAAATACTCGTTTCTCACGTTTCTATGTTGTCTCTTATTTTATTGAAGGATCTTCTTCTCCATCATAGCACAGCACAGCGCAGCACAACACAGCTTCATTTTACTACAACTTAATACAGGGTGATCACTTTTTAATGACACTAAAATGCAGTGTGGTGATGGCTTCTCATCCCTTGAAATATTTTTGGTAGAATTCATAGGAAGAATTTAAGTCACTAAGTCTTTCTGTTTGCAAAATAATGATGTCACATTTTTTTTTTATGTCCTTTATTCTATTTTTGTTTTTTTTTATCCCGAATGGGGTTAAAATTTTGTGTATTTTCATTCATCCTACTGTCTTTGCTACTCTTCTACTGGTTCTGGTTGTGTGTTCTCTATTTGGTCTTTATTTTTATTATTGCAATTTTTTGGTTGACTTTTTTCGTTTGGTGTAATGTTGTTGTGTTGGTTGAGTCACGTTTGATAAATGTCGTGGATATTTCTTTATTTCTTTGCATATATTCTTTCCATTTTTGTTTGTTTGTTTGTTTCTGTTTACTTTTTGTTTGTTGAGCTTTTCATGCGTTTGACTTTATTTTCCTTTTGGTTTGGTTTGGTTTGGTTTGAAGTCAGTTCTTGTTCAGTCTACGCTTTAAATTCACTTTGCGCATAAATCTATTTTTGAATGTTGCCCGTTTACTTTTCGGCTCCTCCTCCATTCACATTTCTTTTATTCTGTATACTTCTACTGGTGGTTCTTCTGATTTTTCTCTTTCATGTCTTGGTTGTCGTCGTCGTCTTAGTCGCGTAGGGCAAAATCATCAAAACGAAAATATGAGTTTTATCAGCATCAGGAAGCTCTTCCTTTTGCGTTTGGCTTTATTGTTTGCGTAATGGACGCTCGTTAGCGAACGTTCGCATAAGAGATGCCTTCCTGCTATTATTTCTACTGCCCCCCCCATCTCATTCTACATACTATGTACTTTACTCTATCTGTCTATCTATCATGCCTATTATTTCATCCCCATCATCTACCAACAATGGGTAGCGGAGATTCTTCAACTGTGTATGTAGTAGTAGTAGTAGTAGGCCCACTTTGACTTGTTGTAAATTAGACTCAAAACTTTCTTTCTTTTATTTAACATTTCTATTTCTATTTGAAATATCTGACACTGATTGGTTTTCCCTATGAAAACTTCTTCATGGTAACAGAGAGAGATGATGGTGATGGTAGTGGATGGTGGACCCCTTTACTTTTGTAACTAATATTACCTTTGAGAGTTACATTGTAGTAGTAGTAGTAGTAGTAGTACTACTAGGTTCCATTCTTGTGTGCCTTCCTTGTCATCATCATCATCATCATCGTTGCTCTCGTAGCTTAACCAATATAAATGCGTTTTTAATTTGTTTGCTTTTACTGCTTTTGAGTTTTTTGTTGTTGTGTACTGTTTGTGTTTGAGTTTTACAAATGATTATTTCTTCTCCAAATCAAACAAGAAGACACAGGATAGGATAGAATGGGAAAAGAAAGGATGGATGGTATAGGCATTTCCAATAGCTAAAACTTTCTTTCATTTCTTGTGCTTGCCTTTGTCAATCTCCTTCCTTCCACTGTATTAACTCTTATAAATATGCTGCCTCCTTGCCAATGTTTTTCTGGTTTTTGGTCAAAAACTTTTAGTAGTCAGTCACACACAGTCAGCCAAGCCAAATGAGTTGCGAGTTGTGTTGTGTTGTGTTGTGTTGTGTAGTGTTTTGTTGTGTGGTCTTCATTCATTTCATTTCGTTTCGTTTGTTGTCAAACAAAAGTATTATCCTTGGGGGCATTATATGCCGCAATAGTAGCACAGCTGCACACTGGCCTCGATTGAACGACAAAACAAAACAAAACAGAACAGAATACAAAAACCATTCGAGGACACCAAAATTAAATTCTTTTCTTCTTTTGCTATTTTGTGTTATTGTTTCTTCTTCTGTTGAGTGACCACCACACAACAGCGATGACCACAAAAACAATGACAAAATGGTGCTGTCATCATCATCCTTTACATCATCAACATTATCGTCATCATCATCATTAATAGTAGTAGTAAGAACAACAAACAATAAATGCCCAAAGCTTCTTTTACCGCACACAAGAAAAGAAACATTTGTTTTTCATTTTCAATTTTTTCATTTCCATTTCCCAAAAAAAAGTTTACATGAAAACTTGTTGCGCAAAGTGTACTACACTGAGAAATCTATATAAGTACAAACATTTTATTTATTTAGTTTTGTTCTTCGTCAATTGGCAAAAAAAAAAAGTTTAGGAGATAAGATAAATGATGCTAATTCGTGTTGGTTCGCCATTGAAACTACATTAATCATGGTTAGAAAACAACTCATCATCATTTTCGTCATCATAGGAGAGAGGGCAGTTGGGATCCAAAAATTAGGCATTAAAGGAACAAAAAGTGATTGGAATAAGCGGAATATTTAAAATATTTTATAATGTTAGTCCTTTGTTATAGTAGACACGCTTTTGTTAAACAATTAAAAATGAAAAAAACAAACAATATAAATATGAACAAAAGCCCCCAAAGGTATGCAATTTTTAATTAATTATTTAATACATGATGATGACGATGATGAGATAATACTTAATAATAAAACAATGGACCAATATAATTACATAAAAAAACATGAGAAAAACTCTTTTTGTTATTTCAATTATTATGTGTGACAATACAAAAAAAAAGAGGCAATTCTCACATGGCATTAATATACATAAATACATACTACGAGTACATGACATGTAATTGTAAATGCTGCTGCCGCCCTCCTAAAAATTAAACAACACAATGAAACCGAAAAATTAGCAAACAATTTACAAAGAATTAAAGGCGATTTATTAATAAAGAAAACAATAAATGGAAATTGAATAAAAACATAAAAAATATTATAAAAAATATACAAACATTAAAAAATAATTACAAAATGTGTGAATAACATAAAAAAAATAATAAATATAAAGAAATATAAATAATAAATTCAAAAAAATAAAAATAAAATAAATAATGAAAAATAAAATATTAAAAAAAAAAAAAAAAAAAAAAAACATTATAATTTATACAAAATGTTACAAAAAATATCAATAAAACTTTTTATATAATAGTTACTACTTAAACAAAAACATTAACAATTTATTGTTAAATAAATGAAAATAATTGAGAGTAATTTAATTAATTAATAATGGAAAAAAAGTGGACTATTGTATGTACATAATTCACAAATAAGAATGTCAACATCAATATTAAATTTAAACAATTTGAATATGAGTAACTAAAAATTACACATTCTTCATATGCAAGTAGTTGTCTATATTGGATACAAATTGCTTAAAAAAAAAAATAAAATAGAATTTGATGAAAATTGACCAGCAAAGTCATGCATTTATTTCCTTCATGAAAATTCACAAACCACTGGAAGGACTAGTTTAGTTTATTTTAATAGTTGCATCACTATAAGTACATTTTTTTTTAATAATTTGATTAATTCGTTATTGTTAAGAACTTTATTTGTGGTGTTGATTTTTATTGATTTTATTTTTTAGTTGATCGGTGTTTCACGTATCACATATTCGTTTATTGTGAAGGGAAGTGCGCGGGTTGTTCAGTCGTTGTTAGTGTGAAACCAACACCAAAGAAGAATCGACAATCAGTCGCTCTGTTTTGCACATAAGTGTAATACGGTTCATAGCGATCGGCAAGAGCTGCCAATGTGCTGATTTGAATTGTCTTAAATAGAAGTTTCTATAGAAAATATGCCTTAAATATTATTATGATTTTGTGATTCAATTATTTTTTCATTGTGAAAATAGTTTGTTTTTATTTATTTCCACTTTTCCACTTTTTTGCTTTTTCCTTTTTTGATATCCATAAAGCGTCGAGATTTCTTTCAATCAACAGCCGTGTTATTTTCTCCTTTTTCTCGAGAATCATTCAAAACTAATGATGAAGTTCTGGGAAAATTTTTATTTTCATAATTTATTGAAAGTATCTGCATTTTTCTCTTAAATAAATATATTGTTAAACAATTTTTTAATTTTCTTATGAGGCAACTAATAGAGTTTATAAAAACGTTTGATATGTATTAATTAATTGTTGTTCGGAGTTTTGAGTAGGAAACGAAGTATTTGTGAAGTTCTGAAGTGAAATAGTGGAAAGAAGCTACTAAAATCTAGTGGAAAATCAGCCAAGAAGGTTGACAAAGCCCAGAAGAATATCACGAATACCGATGAGATATAAAAGCTAAAGAAGAAAGAATGAGAGCTAAGCAATTAACATTTACAAAGTTTGGAAGCAAGTTCATCCTGATATTAGTATCTCTCTCATCAAAGGCCATGAGCATCATGAACAGTTTTGTGAATGATATCTTCGAACGTATTGCTGCTAAGGCATCCCGTTTGGCTAATTAAATGCAGACTGCCTTTCGTCTGTTGTTGCCTATCAGTGAAGAAACCAAAACTGTTATTACAATTGAAGGCATTGATTCTTCAGAGAGAACAAAAGATGACATATCAAATTGATATATACAAACTTTAATAAGCAATCAGGCAGAACACATAAAATATTTAAGAATTGTGTAATAGAATAGTAAAATTCTAACAAACAAACAAACAAACAAAGAAACCACAAATAGTCAGAGGTTAATAATAAAGCTATAAAATGTTTGTGTGTGTGTGTGCAAAAATTTTAAACCCTTTTGTTTTTGCTTATTGTATTTTTGTTATCCTTCCACCACTGAATTTTTAATATAAAATTTTGCGTACGCAATCATTTTTATCAAAACTCGTCAACGCCCGGCCGCCCGCCTGCTGCCTGCCTTTCTAACGAAATTATAAAATAAAACAAAAGGAAATACAAAAAATTGGGATTAACTGAAAACTGCGCTCTAATTACGCGCTTAATAAGCTATGACGTAGTCCTTTTGTCCTTACTTTTTGTTGTTGTTGTTGTTGTTATGCTTATTGTTATTGCTGTTTTGGTGTTGATGAAAGATTTAAGGTAAACTGCTGCGTCCGAGCTAATTATGGCAAATCACAGCAGGAAGGATACACGCAAACAAGCGAAATCTCTTCTCTATTTTATGGTGGTGAAACAACAAATGAAAATAATAAAAAAAAAAAAAAATTATATATATGAAAAATCCAACAAGCTGCTGCGCCAGCATTAAATACAAAAACAGAAAAAAAAATGAGAATTGTTTTTGTCTTTTCTAATGTTTTTTAATAAAACAAAAATATACAACAAAAGATAAAAAACAATAGAAGAAGAAGGCATAAATGATGGTAATGTGGTGGTGGTGATGGTAAAGTAAATTGAACGAGGAGCTGCCTGTGCCTGCCTGCCTACCAACAACTGTCGGAAACGGAAGTTCACTTGACCGCACGCATAAATCAAGACAAATAAAAAAAAAAAAAGAAAAATGTAGAAAGAAAAATCAAAGCAATAGAAAAATAAAAGGATATACCAATGGTAGGATGAGAATGAATTTAACGCCTTTGGCGGACTGTGTTGCAAATCATATTTAATAATAAAAATATAAAACAAAAACATTGCACAATAAAAGGTGTGTACGCTATAACAAATTAGCGCCATCGTCGCCCGGTCTACTGTCGTCTGTGTTAGTGGTTGAATGAGGAGGGGAAAGGAAACAGTAAGGAAGGAAGGAAGGAAGAATAACAGGAAGAAAGCGTAGGTGGCGGTAAAGGTCTTACAGCAGCAGCAGCAGCAGGCAAAGCAGATAGCAGCAGCTTTAAGCGCATTTTCAGAAACAAAAGCAAAGACAAAGTAAAATTGTGTACAGAACATTTGGATGAAGGAGAAGAGTGAATGGTGAGAGGTGTTGAATCTATGAAGAAGGCGCCACCTAGTTTAGTTTTCACACTTACATAGCCTGCAGCTACAGTGTGTAGATGAGCGAGGAGAGGGACTAAGTGATTCAGTGAGTAAAACAAGTGACTTCTTAAGTCGCACTTTGCTTTAACTTCCTCTTTTTTTTTTTTTTTTTCTCTCTTCCTTGGTCCTGTACCTGTGTTTATTCCATTACCTCCTCTGACTTCTTTGCCTTCAGCTTATTAATAATTTAAGTTCACTTTGCTTGTCTTTGTCTTCATTGATGTCTGTCTGGCAGTCTCTGTTTGTCAGTTTGTCTGTCTTATTTATCCTCACAAAGGGTTCTTCTTCAATTCTTCTCATTCTCAATTTTCTTGCATTTGTTGTTTTCATTCGTTAAGCGCGCATTGCCTTCTGTTATTTTTTATATTTCCACTTAAATTGTTTTATTTGCAGTAGTCGTCGCCGCCGTCTCCCCTTCTAATGTGTATCCTTATTACAAGTATCACCTGCACCCATCAAGTATTTCTCCTGGTTGCACTGCACTCACCCTCATCTTGAATCACCTTTTACCCAACATCATTCCTCCTTTCATACTTTTCTTTTCTGTTTCATTCTATTCTGTTATTCCTTGTTGGCCTACACACGCAAGATCTTCTTTGACTGCTACTCTTCTTCATCTTTATGACTGTGATTTTTCTTATGTGTTTTCTTAGCATTTCAACATTCACCATTCGTGACCCGCAACCCAACCCAGCACACACCATCATTTTGGTACAATATACTTACAATGTCCTTTACATTACTCATTTCTCATTCTCTTCTACAAATTTTTTTCGTTTCTTGTATCTTTTGTAATTTTCATGATTTTATTTCGCGTTGTTGAATATTGCGACGTTCCCTGTTTATTATTGTATTTCATATTTGTTGTATTTCTCTTTGAATATTATTTTTGTTTTTTTTTTTTTTATGTTTTTGTTTATTCTTTATTATCCTTTTGTTGTATTTTTTTTTTATTATGGCAACCAACCAACTTTCATATAAGAAAGGAAGAAACGAAGAAGAGAAGAAGAAGAATGAAAGTAGTTTATTCTCACTCACATTCTCCTCTTTCTTATATTTTGGCTCATGCGTTTTTAATTTTTTCTTTAAAGGTTCATAAGGTGCGTTGTCGATCTGTCTGTCTGTCTGTCTGTCTGTAAGTCTTCCTATATCTTATCCTACTTGTTGTTTTACTTTCATTTCATTCAGAATTGTTGCAATAATAAAAACCTTTTCAAGAAATTAAAAAAAGAAAAATCTCGCGTTTGTCTTTAATGTTAACAACATTTTGTGTGGTTTGATATGTTAGATGTGTTGGCTGTGGATGTGAATGTGAATGTGTGGACAGTGATTGAATTCAAGGCTGGATTAAGGCATATAAGTCTTGGGGCCTTTCTCTCTATAGATGGGTAAGTGCATCATGATCAATCGTCATGTCGAATTGTGGCGGTCATCCAATGTTTTGCTTTTGACCTAATTCCATTTTGGACTCAAATGTAAGAAGATTTAATAGAACAATGGTGGGTAATGAAGACCTTGGGCGTCTGGGTTGTGAATTCTGGTCCTGAATAAGAAAAGAGAAAGGTTAAAAAAAAAAAAAGATTGAATGAAGTAATTGCGTTTAGTATTCTGGTGTATAGCTTTTGACATTATGTATACGCCGCATTGGACACGTCATCATGCGTGTTGTGCGTGAGTCTCTTTTTATTCTATATATGTTTGTATTATAGAAGGACAATACACTCCTTGTTGCTTTTATTTATAATTTTTAGTTTTATTTTCATTTTTATTTTTACATGTTTCTTTGTTTTCTTCTTTAATCCGTTTTTTTTTTTTTTTTTGTTTGTTTTTTTTGTACTCTTTTTGCCATTTTATTGTTTTGTTTGGCGGCTAAAAAGTTATTTAATTTCCTTAAGCTTTTGTTATAATTTGAGTATCCTTTTGGCATCGTCGTCTTATGTCCTTTTTCTTTCTTAAACCTTAAGTCTCCAAAACTATTTCATTCACTTTCATTCTTTATTCGTTTATAGCTTTTCATTATCTTCTTTTGCTTTCGTTTAGCACTAAAAATTCCATTACCTGTTTTCGTTCCTTTATTTTATATTGCTCTCATCGTACTTTAGTCGTCTCTATTGCCTCATTATAATTTAAAGGAGCTTCTTTCTTTGTGTGGTGTGGTGTAGTGTTGTGTTGTGTTGTGTTGTTGTAGTATTTCTTCTTGTTATTTTGTTATTACGATGACTGACTTTGTCTTTGCACAACTAAAATAACATGTTCATTTTCTCTGACTAATTAATCCCATAGCGTTTTTTGGCCAACGCCATTTCTTTGTGGGTGTTGGTGTGTTGACTGTTCTTTGATGGGTGGGGAGGGGGGTTGAGGGGGAGTAGTGGAAATGGTCATTACAAAAATATTATAGCATACTTTGTGCGTGCTTGAAATAAAAACCGGAAATACCGGAAACGCAA
Organism: Amiota mariae; assembly: GCA_035041805.1. Taxonomy (NCBI): domain Eukaryota; kingdom Metazoa; phylum Arthropoda; class Insecta; order Diptera; family Drosophilidae; genus Amiota; species Amiota mariae. The sequence continues at coordinate 1,600,219 of JAWNKV010000325.1, forward strand.
CGAAAAATCCTAACAAAAGGCGGCGGCGGCGACACAACAAAGAAAAACACTAAGAATAGTAAAACTGGTTAAAAAAGAAAAACACAAAAAAAAAAAAAAAAACAGCAGCAAAGAAAAATAATAGTAAGAAGAACAAGAAGAAACTACAAGCTGCTGTCCTTATTGTTGTTGTAATATAATAGCCATGAAGAAAAGCAACACGCGCGTTAAGCTTGTAACATGAAGTAAATGGAGGAAAGGAATTGCTTTTTCTTCTCTTGTTGTCCCTTGTCCTTGTTTGTTGTTTCGTTGTCCTTCGTTGCTTCTTAACAAATTAGCTCACAAAAAGCGCTAAGCACAGGAAGCATTACTAAAGGTAGTGGGTAGTGATAATGGTGATATAGATGGTGAGATGATTGTTTGAAAGTAAGAAGTAAATAAGAAGGACATAGTAGGAAGAGGAAGGATTTGCTGTTGGAAGGAACTAAATGGCCAACAAGTTGCAGCACACAGGCAACAACACAGTCACACATCAAGTCAAGCAGCTTGGCTTAGGGCAACTACTTTAAGTAGAGTATGAAAAACAACATAAGGATAACGACAACAACAACAACAACAACACAGTAAGAATGAAGAAAATGGCAACAATAAAATGGAGTCAGAGCCACTAATTCTTTTTTATTTTGGGTGTGTGTGTTGTGTAAGGAAAGAGAAGAGAATCGAAAAAGGATATACATTAATTTCAATTAAGCTGCTTCTGCTGTTGCTTGTTTAGATTTTGCTGCCGCTTTTTCGCCTTTGATCCTGGCCACTTGAAAACATTGTCTCTCTAACTGGCTGACTGACTGACTGACTGACTGAATGACTGTCCTTCAAGCAAACGATTGCTGTCCCCCTGTGTCATACTTTCTCTCTCTGCTTTCTTTGCTTTCTCTCCTTTATCTGCATTCTGCTGTTTGTTTGTATGTTATTCTGTCCATTTGACGCTTTGTCTTCTGTTTGTTTGTGTTGCTTCTTGAAGCGTAAAACGTGAAATGTATAAAACCATGCACACTGTGCTTGCTTAAGGACATACAGGAGGACACTGCAGGACCTCTCTATATTATATACAATACAATAGTATAGGAAAAAGATATTCTATTGCTGCGTGTGTGTGTGTGTGTGTGTGTGTGTCTGTGTGTGTATATATGTCATACAGTATTATTTATTATAGTTTGCACAAAGGACTACAACCCTCTGACACCACTAGAGGAACAATAACAACAAAATGATGCAATTCCCAGATGTCTCGTTAAAATTTCAAAATAACGCGCACATACACTGACATTCATACATGCAGACACACAAACACACACACACACACACACTCCATACACACATACATAGATAGATACTTTAACTTAGATACTTAGAAGACACTAAAGAGGTAAAAGTTTCATTGTAAACTGAATACAATTCTTACATAAAAAGGACATGCGAAGATGTTGTACATTGCTTTGCTTGGCTGTCGTCTTCGATGTCTTGAACGTTTGCTGTTGTTTTGTCATTTGTTGCACAGCTGTACACTTTCACACATAGAGATACACTAATGTAGTAGTAGTAGTAGTACTCGGTTCTGTTCCATTCCTTTCCTTATACTCCTTGTTTTGTTGACTTTGGCTTTACAGTTCAATATTTATTTTCGCGATTTGCTGTTAAGATTCTTGTTATTTTTTCTAAATCAAACAACATTTTCTTGCCACAATGTCCTATCCTTCTGTTGCTGCTGCAACTGTTGAATGTATCCACTACTACTACCGAGAATATGGAAGGAAGTCTGTCTTCCTTCCTTTCTCTCTGTCTCTCTGTCTCTCAGTCTGTCAATCTGTCTGTCTGTTTTTGTGTATATTTCCTAAGACAAACCAAAGAACATGCATTAGTTGAGCTTATGTGTCTCAGTCATTGTTGTCGTCGTCGTAGTCATTTACTGTTCCTTCTTCTATGTTACTACTTACCCCTTTTCATATCATTATTTCTCTTATGTGTGTGTGTGTGTGTGTGTGTGTGAATTTGTTTCCTTCCTTTCCAAAGTTTTCTTTCTTTGCTTAGCGACTTTTCAGGTGCAAAACTTGTTGACCAAACTCAAAGACAAACATATAACAAAAAAAAAAAAAAAAAAAGAAAGACTCTTATTTTCTTTTCCTTTTTTGTTTTAGTGTGAAAAGTTTTTGCTGTTTTTCTGATTGCTTTTCTTTCTATCTTTACCGTTTCATTCTTCTCTAAATTTCCTACTAAAGGATCAGAACTGCTTCATTCAATTCGATTCCATGTAATGGCAAACTTTGTTCGCACCACCACCACCACTTAATGTGTCATTTTTGGTAACAAAGCAAAGTGTAAAAAAATAAACAAACATTCTTTGTCTTCTTGGCAAGGATTATTCAATTTGTCTTTAGCTACATATTTCGGATTTTCCTTTTATTTTGTTGGATTTACTTTCCCTATTGTACGAGGGTCATTTAGTAATTGTATTTTTTATTAAGTCAGACTTTTACTACTTTTAATTCTATATTCTTCATGATGAACTAAATAGTTTATTGAAGTCTTTGACGAAGCATTTTTTTCACAAATTCTTTGACTTTATTGTTGACGTACTATTTTCCCATGCAATGCCTCCTTGAGTGGACTGAATTCAATTAGAGGAAGTTAATTCTATGTAGTTCTTATTGGGAATCTTATAGATATTAAGTATTTAAGTTAGTTAACAATATTTTAGATTAAATGAAAGTAAATCGTCGTTTGACGAAAAACACTTCACGACCTCGTTGGCGGATCCTCTAACTATCGTTGGTTAGAGCTTATCGCGTACACCGTTTACGGATCGTCGTTGTTTCAAGCGCTCCTCTGTTCAATATAAATTAGCTCTCTTTCGTCGTCGTCTCGTTGTTATCTAGGTTATTTGTACATATCGATCGTCACGATCAATGTGACATAGGCATAGTATCTTACTTCTGTTGGGTGATGTACTTAAATTGCATTGTTTTCCCCTTATTGCTGACTTTACTTATTCAATATTATATTTAAAATATAGTACTGTTCATGGATGTATGTTGGATCTAATAATCTAATCTAATAATTCAAAAAAATTTAAAAAAAAAGGGATCATGGACATCCAAAGTCAACGTGACTAACTGACAATGCTGAAGCAACGTACTTGTTACTAACAGAATTTGGTTCAATTTTGAACTGTTCCAACCGCTTAACCGTAGTTCAAACAACATCGGAAATCATTAGAAATAGGTATTTTAATCAACATAAATCAGAAATTTGATTACTGAATGTTGTTTAACTAATGGGGAAGGTTTCAAGCGGACACATCACCTTGAAACGTATCATTAATCAGCTTAAAAATCTTATCCCAATACATCAATTCATAAAACATGTTACAAACTATTTCTTTTTTCTACATTAATGTATATTTTGTATTATGGGAATGACCCTCGTATGTGTAATATATCAAATTTACTTGACCATTTTCAGACAACTTCAACTTTTGATCAAATTGATTTTGTCTTAGAACAAAAAAAAAAAAAAAAGCAACATACAATTGCTGCTGCCATTGAACTGAAGAGTTTTTCCGGCTGCTCTTGGCAACTCAACATGAACTTAACTGATTTTAACGTTTCTTAGAAGAAGAGTCTTAAAAATAATACACTTCTGTAGTCGTTGCACGTATGTGTATTGTGATGCCACAAAAATTATGAGTCTACACAGTCTTTTTTTGCTCTGCTACTACTCCCTTAATACTTCATACATGAGAACATGAACTTCTTCAGTTAAGTTTTCGCGCTAAAAATAATGTTCTTTGTTTTCCTTTTCATATTGCTAGTCCCTCTCCTTTATAAGGGGGTAAATGTATGGGGAAAGGTATATGGGTATGGGATGGGAGTGAATGTATCTATGTGATGGTGGTGCTTGTGTATGTGTGTGTGTGTGTGTGTGTGTGTGTGCATAAAGTCCTTGCGATTTATTTGCGTGTGAGCCTATAAATTTGTAATAAAAACTGCAAACGACCAAAAAGGATGTTACACTTCAAGCTTTTTATATGTTTTGTGTTTGTCTCACGACTTAGTTTCATAGTTCAATGGGTTGGGAAATGGGAAAGGAAGAGTAGTCAGGAGCAGAGAGACAAATGACGTCTGTTGCTTTTATTGTGGACTCAGGTACGAAATCAGTCTGTGTTCTTACTAATACACTCATCAGCGACGCGTAATTTTCCACTTATGAGCCTTCGTTCGTTTCTTTGTTCGTCCTGTAGGCAAGAGACTTAACATTTGCGCCATCGTTGCATACTTTTGGGGACCTTCATACACACACAAACACACACACACACACACACACAAATATTCATGCATTCATACATCGTGTGTCGTCTCATTTGACATTATTTTATGCCTTTTTATGGCTTCTTAGGCTCATCATGTGTCTATAAGAAGTAAGAAAAGGCAAAGAAGCATCACACAGCACGCACGACACAAACATCAATAAATTTTCAAGATTTTTTCCACCTCTACTGTCCTGAAGTAAGCAGCAAGGGTGATTTTACTTTACCTTTAACTACAATACTTAACTCCTTCTCATAATCAAAGTGCAGCAAAACCAACTCATATGAAGATGATGGTGATGATGATGATGATGCTTCTTTATATTGGTTTATAGAGAGAGAGAGAGAGTCTTATTGCTTTTGTTGTCTGTAATTATAATATTATTTTTTGGTTTATTGTTGTGTCTTTCATTAGATGATGTTGATGGCTTTTGGGATTTTTTGGGATTTTATTTATTCAGATTTCTTTTCATTCTTATTTGATTTACTTTACTTTACTTTCAAGTCTTAAGTTTCTGAGGTGATAAAATTGAGTAAAATTACGTGTTTTTCGTACTTCAATAAAAATTGTTAAAGAAAATGATTATTATTATTATTATTATTATTGCTCATAAAAGTGTCCATACAATACTTTGTAATTAAAATTGTGAAATAATAATAAGGATTCCATTACACAGAAATTAGAAAACCATACAAAAACTTTAATATGAGAACAGTTTCCAACAAATTCTCAAATGCAAATTCAATTGCAATTTGAATTTGATTTGAATGAAAATTGAGTGTGTAAATGCTACAAAAAAAAAAAAAAATAGAAAAAAATAATCTTTTTACTATAAAGTATTGTATATTTTATATTTCTATTGAATGAGTACCCATTTATTGATCCATTTTTCACTCAATTGAAATAGAGAGAGCGGAAAGTGAGTAACAATAATAATAACAAAGTAACATAAATAAATTTATAACTATGTCATGGAAATGGTAGCATTTTCTTTTCTTTTTTTTTATTTTACTGTTATGTTTATCCTAGTTTATTGTTATCCTTTTAAAAGTAAAATAAATATAAAACAAATAAGTTAAATCATAAAAAAAAAAAATCGAAAAGAAAACAAATAAATTGTGAAATGGAAGTGGAAATGAAAAAAAACAAAAAAAAAAAAAAAAAAAGAGTTGGAAATATATTAAAAAGCCCAATAGCGGAAAGATCAAGAAAGATATCAAACACCTGGCTATATAAATTTATTTAGAATTTTATCTAACACATAACAATAAGCGTTATTAGTAGGTTATGTGTTATAGATACAAAAGCAATATCTGATTTATGGATGCAATAATATTAGCCACAAGCACAGTAGAAGCAAACTTGATTTGGAAGGACATAAAGAGAGTAGCAGCAGCAGCAGATAAATAGAATAGAAAATACTATAATAAAAAAAAAGGAGTAAAGAAAAGAAATAATAATTCAGAGAGAGGAGAGAGTCTGACAGATAAATTTGTGTAGATCCAAAAGAAGGGAAGCCATGAAAATAAATATTATGATACTAAAATGCTTACAACAAGCATAAGGCTAAAGTAAAATAAAAATGACATTTAAAAAGCATAAGCCAACAATTACATCTACAACAGAAACAACAAATATGGAGTAAGCTATCACCTCAACCATTTTGTAAGGATAAAAATCGAACTTGAGCATGATGGTGATGATGATGATGACGATGATGATGATGATGACGATGACGATGATGTTGGATAAAAAGAACCACATTTGGTTGGCATCACTTCCTTCACTCGACTCGACTCCACTCCATTCTACTGTACTTACTCCACTTACTAACTACTATGAGGTTGCATGAGCCTCACTAAACGCGTGCGATAACAATTTCTAATAAAACCACATGACAGCAACAGCAGCAGCATCAGCAATGAGAATTAAGCGCACTGTTTACCTACACACACATGCTCACACTCATATGCTCACAGATACACTCTTTATATTTTTTTTTCTTTGCATACTTTACGGGCGTAGAAATCATTGCAAACGTCAAGCCGCATTTGTGGCAAAAGAAATTCTAACATTGCACTTTGTGCCACATTTTATGGCACACAATCAGCGATGAGGACGCGTAAAAATACAAAAACTAAACAAACAAACAAAAAAAAAAAAAAAAAATAAAGAAAAACCTATGAAAAGCTTAAGTGAAACGACACGACATGCAATGGAAAAGCATTTAAGTGCGGTGCCAGGCAAGAGACATTGTCTGTCGGTGTCATTTGGTTGGTTGGTTTAGTGGGTTTCTACTGTTGCTGTGCTGCTACTGATGCTTCTGTTCTTGATGTCGCCTATAAAATCAAATAACGTATGTATGCTTATAACATTAGAACAGGAGAACGTAAGTTATACGTAATAATCCCCAAAACATAAATCAGTAAAGATATTGAACAGGCAGCCGCCGCCACATTGAACTGAGTAAACTAAGCTGAACTTAAATTGTAAAAATGAGAAGTCGGTCGGTCGCCTTTTTCTTATATAGGCAACAATAACTTTTTTTTTTTTTTTTTTTTTGTGTACTAAGAATCTTTAGAGGGTTTTATCTTATCACAGCTGTAAAGCAAAGATTTGATCTGAGATATAAATGTTAAAGACAAATTTTCAAGATAAGAAAGTTTAATGAGATGCTCAACTACTGCAAGGTCATCCACATTGTTGGACAATTGCAGATCTTTAATCCAATTGGATGATGGTTTAAATGAAAATAAGGTAAATAGTTTACGTGAGCCCAGTCTAAGTTTTAGCAACGTCTTTAAGGAAGGTTTCAAGAATGTCACATCGCATTGGCATACAAAGAAACAATACGTAGGATGGAACCTGCAAAAGGACACCAGGTTTCGTGCCTAACATTTTATTCTTGTGTACACCAACAACGTACTGAAACCAACAATGACAGAAAGGTTAATAAATGTGCCTTTTCTGTTAATGAAAACGAAACAAGTACCGTGGTCAGATTTCATATCTATTAGAAACACAAATATGTTTAGTATTGGGTTGGTTAAATAAATAGATTATAAAGATATGCAAGCTTCATGTGCTTCTTAGCTTAAAGTTTCAACAAATCAAAGGTGTAATAATCTAATCTTAGTTACTTTAACTATGTAGAGACAATATTAGAAAACATGAGAAGCTTTAGTCCTTTCATTATGCCAAATCAAAAACCATAGAAATTTTTCATGAAAATTTAAAATTAAACAAAATTATCGAAATGTGAAATTCATTAAGAAATCTGTGTGCGTGAAAAATACACAAAATAAGTGTGAATTGAAAACTTTTGCATTGCACACTTTATAACAAATCAAACAATAAAAAAGTAGGTACAATCTTTTGCATAGAAAAATAAAAATCAACCCATCATCATCTAACATTTTCCACAGCGACGTATTTGCTTATTGTGGAGGATGATGCCATTCAAATTGTCGCTTCACAACCCTTTACGCTTATTAATTTTTCACTTTTTCTTATTTTTTAAAATAGAAGAAAAACAGAAAAAAAAAACACCAAACAGCCAACAAAAATTGTTTATGCAGATTTCTTATTGCAAAGCATTTTGTTGTACAATAAAACAAATTTTTCTCTTATTTGTATAAGTTTTATTTTTCTTGTTTTGTTTTTTTTTTTTTTTTTATTTGTTTTCTACTCTTATTTTTCTGCCTTCTTGAAGGCAAAAAGCCCTCGTCGATGCCAAAATTTTTATTTATACTTATTTATTCGTGTATTTGCCTAAACTTGTGCAATGTTTCGTCTTAATGTCTTAACATCTTAATACAATTTTATATGCCACTTCAAATATCATTTACTGATTAGAATAGAAGAAAGATGATTGAATTTTATATATTTTTCGTATTGTTTTATTTTTTTAATAGAAATCCGTTAAACTAATCAATTTTTGAATAAAATTAAGGATTTTTTAATCAGAATAAAGTTAGTAATTGAATAAAGATGTCTTAAGTGGAGAAGGTCCAGAAGCTTAATGTATCCATTTGTTTTCTTGTTTTTAAAATAATAAAGATAAAAAGAACCCCAAGATCTTTTTCTGCACCGTGAGTTAAGGCTCAGCAGCTTTATTTTCGACCAAAAATTGCTTCACATTAAATATTTTATCATACAAATTTGGAGACAATCCTCAGCTTGGAGTTTAGACAAACTTTGAATCATCTCCACTGTGTGAGTGGCCTCATCCTGTTTGTGTAACCACATTTTAATAAAATAATCTTAACAAATTAACTATTTTTCCTATCTTAATTTAATCTTGGAAGTTAACACATTTTGTTGCACCACCCTATTCTCTTCTTTAGAATTTTATGGCATCATCGTCATCATCTATTATACTCTATTTATTTTGTAGTATTTCTTTTTTAGTTCACGCGAATATTTTCTTGAATGGTGCTTGTTACCCGCAATTTGTCTTAAGTGGCAACTCACTTACTCACACTCCAACTACTTCTATTTTACTTCTTACCATAAGTCCTTCTTCGAATTCTGCTTCTTCAGGGGCCACCTTCTCTGCTGGGCCCACAAACCCCTCCTCCCATCCAATTGTATTGAAGTACTTAACCCGTTACCCTTAAAACACCTCATCATAAAATGTTTCGATTTTTGCTGACTGACTTTTTACTCGTTTGCGTGTTGCTCGATGAGTGTTGAAAAAACCAAAGAATAGAAGAGAGTGAAAAAAAAAGTGTGAAAAAAGCCGAAAAGTATGCAAAACATTTGCATTTAACATTCAACAAGACAAACACAAATGAAGTACACAAAACCAAGCTAAGAGATGGAAAAGCAAAGTAGAGAAAGGGGGAGATGGTAATGCACAGCAAAAAAGGAAAAGCAAAAGGTTTCTCTATGCTTATTTTTTATTTCGCGTTTACATTTTTTACTTTGGTTTGCTTTGCTGACTTGATTTGGTTTTTGTAAAGTTTTGAAAAGATTTGTTTTTTCCTGCTTTCTTTTTTTTTTTTTTTTGTTTTTCTTTCTTCTTTTGTGCTGACAAATTCAGGCGTGTTAAGTTTTTTTATACGCTTATTTGACTGTTTTTAAATAGACAAAAACGGAAAACGATTGCCTTGTCTTGTCTTCTCTTATCGTCTCGTCTCTTCCCATGCTTTATCTTGTTGCTTCAAGTGTGTTAACAAAGTCATAGCCAATGGAATGAGATTGAATGAGTTAAAGTTTGTTTTGCTTTGTTTGGTTGGTTGGTTATTTGGTTTGGTATGCTTTGCAACCGAAAAGTATGCTAGGCATTTTTATCTGTGTCTCAATAATTAATGTCGAAGACAATCAGCAAAATAAATAAATATCTAAAATAACAAAAAAACAAAAAAATAAGAAAAGAAAAAAGAAAATGAAATAAATTAATAGAAAAAAAAAGGGTTGAGTTTACATTTGTTGAATCCTTGGTGTTTATCACTTAGCATTTGACATATTCAAGTGAGGTTTACATTTAAAATAAAAAAATTCTAGTTAATGAAAATGTTATTATTGATTGAGCAATAAACAATAAACAATTTAGAGAAGAAAAAATAAATGAATAGGAAAAAACGGTTGGGTTATTTATTGTATTCTATTGTATTGTATTGCATGCAATTGGTGGTGAATTGATTTCTTATTTTGCAGTTGACATGAAGTGAGTTTATAATCTCTTAAGTAAAAGAATTTAGTGAATAATAAACTTATTAACGATGAGTGTTAAGAAACTAAACAATTAAACTTCTTTTTTTCATATTCTAAGTCCTGAAAGTATAGAAAGATCTTAAGATGAATTGAAGTAAATAAATATTAAAAAAATTAAAGTAAAGTAAATTAATGGAAAGAAATGTTGAGTTCATTGTTACTTGATGTTGATAATTTTTTTTTTTTTTTTTTTTTATTTTGATATTTGATATTTGATATGTTCAAGTGAGGTTACAGGAAAAATTTAATATTGATGAGTATCAAATAAAAACAGGAATTATAAAATTACGAATTAAAACCACCTTGAGTCTTAAAATCATGCAATAGATTTGAACTTCAAGAGTCATTAATTGAAAGTTTGGTGATATTGACATATTCAAGTAAGGTTTATGTGATAAACTAATCATAATCGAAATAATACTAAAAATAAAATTTATTTAATTTAATTAGTTTGAATGTCTTTAGAACACTTAATCGCTTAATTCTTAATTAAATGAGTCCTAATAGTTTGCAAAAGATTAGATTTTCAATTGATATTGAGATGAGCTCTAAACTCAGAAAAACACTTGAGATAAAAAACCAAAATTTCTTGATTTCAATGGGCAACTGAAAAAGTTAAGTGATGATGAATGAAAGGGAACAGAATTCTTCATAATAATCACCACTTTAAGAAATGAAAGTTTACCTTTTGTTAGCTTTTATCACACACATGTGAATGTGAGATTGTGTGTAGTTGTATTTATTCCGGTGTTTTTAATACTTAAAAATATTCAGAAAAAAAATAAGAAGAAAAAAATCTGTTTACTCATCTCAATGTTGACTTTGCTTTTGTTGCTTTTACTGTTTTATTTTTATTTTTTGTTGTCATTTCCTGTGTATGCAAACATTTTATTTCTTTCATTCTCACATTTGTTTATTCTTTCAGTCAGTCAGTTATTCATTCATTCATTCTGTTTTTTTTTTACTCATTTTTTGTTGAGTGAGTGAATGACTGACTGACTGACTGAGTGAGTGAGTGAATGACTGACTGAGTGAGTGACTGGCAGACTGCCTTCATCGTTGGTGTTACTAATGTCAAATCAACGTTTTTTTTATTCATTTTATAAATGGACGACAAACAGACATACGCACGCACGTTCACACTCACATTCGCACTCTCCCTCATATACCTCATATATCCTTTCTCTTTATTCCCCCTTCCTATTAATATTGTTCTTGTTTTTGATTATTTTTGTTGTTGTTGTTGTTGTTGTTGTTGTTGTTGCATATGTCATTAGCTTTTTTATCTAATGCAAATCCTTTGTGGTATATTTATTTTTAAGCTTATGCAGAAAATAATTTTGTTGGTTTTTTGTTGCCTTTTTTTTTTTTTATAGCATTCCAAGTCAAGTTTTAATGGCAAGTGTAACGAGTGTTTGTTTTTAAATACATACACAAACACACATGTGTATATGTACTTGTGTATGTATATGTGTGTGTGTGTGTGTGTGTTGTAATATAAGTAAGTGTGAGTGCAAGTTTGTCATTTAAAGTGTTACTATGTTAATGGCATTGAAGTTTGTGATGAATCCTTTGTTTGTTTGTTTAATTTATTTTTTTTTTTTTGATTAGAGAAGCTTAAAAAAAGGTACAAAGTAGACAATATACTATGATGTATAAAGGTACTTAAATCTCAGAATATATGAGCTACTCTAGGTTTATTAATGCTGTCCGACCTAGAGATATTTTAAAGGTTTATATATTAGTAAACAAAGTAGCTTCCAATGGTGAGATTTTATATGATAAAATTATGTTGGCCATGAAGTTGGCTATAGTAGTGCAGAAGTTATTAGTCGTTTAGTTATAATCTCCATTTAAGTTGCTAATATTGTCCAAATTCCGTTCTTTGTTTATATAGCAACCGATTTGAAATTTTATGTCCTTTTTGTATTCCTAAATATTCTTTAGAGTTTAATAAGTATTTTTGTCTTTCCTTCTCTTAAATCTGCAATAACTAGTAAGTGTCTATTTAAGATTTGCGAAGAATTAAAAGCATTTTAAATCTATGAAATCTTCTTTAATGGAATCAACTTTTTTTTTTGTTAGGTAATTATGTATCCTAGTAGGAATTTATTAGTCTTCAAACAGTGACTTTTTATTTTATTCCGAATAAATTCATGAAGGTAGAATGTGCCAGAAGATGTCATTGACAGCTTAGTATTACTAAACACAATTAATATATGAATACTGCGACGATTTTGCAGGTTTTTTTCCGATTGTGATTTTTCTTAACTCATCACATTGAGCTATGAAATTTCTTTGCAACAATATTGGCTTGAGAAAAACATATGCGCGTCCTTTTTAGGTACAAATTCAAACAATTTTCTTGTATTATATATTAAAATTAAATTTTTATTATATTATGTATTGCCCATTTTGGACGACCACCTTCTGCCATTTCTCGGCTTACACCATTATTCCATCAGTGTGGAATTTCTCGGGGTTTCTCATTAAAAAACTGCGACAAGTGATTTTCACAAGACTCTCTTGAAAAAATGATAACCCGACGGTGCAATATCACCGTCATCATTTAAACTTCCCAACCAAGGTCTATGAATTTTTGACGGGGTGTCAAAGATCTGTTTGTGGTCTAGCGTTGTCGTGATGATCAATTCTCGCCTCTTTTTTTCAACTGCTTGCCTCAACCTCATTAATTGTTGTCAGTGGACATTTGAATAAATCGTTTGACAAGACGTTAGTAGATCAATTCCCCCAAACACACATCGTCACCTTCTTTGGTGTCAATCCTCCATTTTTCATCACCCGTTACAAATCGCTTTAGAAATGGTTCGATTTTGTTCTGTTTCAACTGTCAATGATGAACTGATTCATCAGCTGTGATACAAAAAAAAAAAATTAAAAGAGGCCTCTACCAATTTATTGCAACTTACAGCAAAGTCCATGATTACTTATATTGGAATAAAAATTAAAGATTTAAATTAAATTTTAAATTAATAAATCTAAACTCATTTCCTCTCCTCCTCTCCTCCTCCCTTTCTAAATGAATTTAACACTTTCATTTGTTATAAAAAAAAAAAAAAAAAAAAAAAATTAGTCTGAAGGACTTTTTCCAGTCCACTTATTGTAAGATTGGAAATTTTCAACATTTAAGATGAAAATCAAATTGAAGCATCATTTATAGAAAGATCTCATACTTTTTTCGTTTTGCTTTAATTTTTTAGTGATTCCATGGGTTGTCTTAGTTTATCATATTTCTTTTCCTTTCGTTATTTTTCTTCTTCTACTAAGCATTTTCATTTTTGCTACTATTCTGCTGTTGTTAGGTTTGCTTTTGCTTTTGTTGTGTGTGTTGTTGTATGTATTTTTCACATTTTATGTGCACAAATTAGCTTATCTGCGATACATCAGAATGTTCGTGCATAATTCAGTAACATTTTTTTTCTGCTACTTTCATTCAATTTGCACCCAACAAATCTCTTTCTGTTGTTTGTTGTTATTGTTGTTGTTGTTGTTCTACTATCTCCACTTTATCTTATTTTGTGTACTCATATATAAAATCTACAGTTGCCCAACCCAAATGTTGGAGCAACATCTTCGCATCTTCATACGTATATTTTGATGTTTCATTTGTTTTGTTCCTTTCCATTTTTGTTTTTGATTTTGCTTGTTGTTGCATATAGATGAGTGTTAAACAGACAATAAATACACACTCTCCCTTGTATTGATATTCATAGTAACGCAACAAGCTTATTATGTAGTATGCATGTATGATAGTTATATTTTGTACCCCACTAAGTATGCAACACTTTTCTGTACTCACTCAGTCACTTAGTTATTTTAAAGCTTGTTGTTCATTTTACTTTCTTATTTCATTCGTCGTCGACATCACCATCATCTAGTTCATTTAAATAAGTAAAGAAGTCTTCCTTCTTGGTGCCACTATTTTTTGCATTTTCCTTTTTTTTTTTTTTTTTGTATATCTTTTTCCCCAATTCTTTTCCACTTCACGCAGCCATAAAAAATTCAGTGCAAAATTTTGTTTCTTTTCTTATTCTTTTTTTATTAAAATTTATTTACATTAAATAGAAAGCTACTTTACTTTATTCTATTCTACATTTACTCTAAGCTCCTTAAACTTAAATTTCACCTGAGTTTTTTCATATCTTTTTGACGTTTCTTTCTTCTGTCTGCTTTCCGTTTAAAAATTCCTTTTGAGCAATTGAAATTTGAACATCATCATGTGTTTGTTGTTTTTTGTATGTCCTTTTTACTTTTGTTGGTTGCTTTTTATACTGATAATAACTTGAATATAAATATCTTAAAGTCATTCATTCATACTCAGTAAGTCAGTCAGTCAAGAGAGTCAATCAAGTCAATCAATCAATCAGTCAGTTAGTCAGTAAGTCATTCAATCAAAACAGGTGTCATTCATATTCACTTATGCCGCGTGTTTGTCAGCTGAATTTTGATACTTTGACATGATTCGTATTTCACTTATTTTTTTCTTTATTCTTTCTGCAAAACGACTTCAAAATTCTTATTTTATATATAATATTTGTATGAATGAGTATGAGTGTTTTATCTATGTGAGTTCAACGAAGTTTGTGCGTGTATGATGATGTGGCAATGGGATTTTTGCTCCTTATCTCATTTTAAACATAATTCATCAAATATTTTGTTGTTGTTAGGCTTATCGTTTTTACAATACTTATATTTTTTTTATACATTCGATCATCATGATTCCTTAGGCTTGTTACCCAAAAAAAAAAATGTCTTAAGAAGAAAAAAAAAAAATTTTATTTTTCAATTGTCTAGGTGTTTTTCTTTTAAATTGTTTGTATTCGTCAATACAATAAAGTGCAATATCATTGGAATTTTAACACGCTTATTACATTGAATCAAAGGAGTTTTTAAGAAATGTAAAGGATCTCATCTTACCATAATCTTTCGAGAGAATATAAATGAAGCCAATGGAGCTTAGCTTGCTTATTAAATCAGATGAAGCGATTGAGAAATATAGAAAACACTGAAGATCTGGCAATAGACTAAACTTGAATTGGCTATTGTTCGAGCTCAAAATGTTTCAAGTAAATGAATTCTGAGAATGTTAATTTAATTGTGGCATCTAAATTTGATATTGAAACTTCAAAAAAAAAAAAAAGAAAAGCATCATTAAGAAATGAAAAATTTGTACATTTATTTCATTATGAACTTTCACAAACAAAATGGATTTCATGTTAAAAAGTTAAACTCATCTCTCTCTCTCTCTATAAATTTGTAAGTTGAATCAATGAATGAATAAAATCAATGGATTTAAGCTTGCTTATTAAAATGGAAGTAAAAAGGGAATAAGAACTATTTGAAATACTTAAAAGAAGAAGTGACTTGTCAGTAGAGAAGACAATAAGAGTGAAGGCTGAAAGGACTTTAGATTTAAGAAAGAATTAAGAATTATGAGAAAATACTAATAAGCAAAGTCTTTTTTATTTAATAGAAAAGAAGGATTTCATCTCTTCTCTATGAACTTTCTTCAAGACAATATGTAAAACATCTCATTTAAAATTTCGAGGGTTCGCATCACCTTTAAAGCTTAAATCATTTTAAAATTCACTAGTAACTTAGCAATTGCATTGTCTGGGTTTGTAATGCTATTAAATACTTAGTTATACTTTGTGTCCTGATTGTGTTTGTTGGAATATATAAGTGTTTGTGTCTGTGTGTGTGCAAGTCCTGGACTAGTGAGTAACACTTTAACCGGCGCCGCAAGTCAAATCCGCTTTCAAAAGACAAACATTGCAAAGTCAGCAAACTATATTGACTACAAACATCACTCACACACATCTATACAAATATCACACACAAACACACATAGAAATATACATAGACGACTGACTACATTTATATAGAAAAACTAACAAAGTCACTTAAGCGCACAATATGCCATTTGATCAATTAAAAGTTTTCGCCCTTAATACGCTTCATTTGACAAAGTTGCTCTTCTTGTTCTTGTTCTTGTTCTTGTTGTTGCTTCTTTTGTTTGGAATTGTTTTGGTTGTTGCTATTGCTATTGCTGTGATGAAGCATTAAATCACACTCATACATATACACTTACGTACAAATGCACAACATATACATGCATGCATACTAAGTAACTAAAATCTGTCAGTGCAACACTCAGTTTTGTATGACGCCTTGTCTCTGTTTCCGTTGTTGATCCTTGCTGCGCTACTGACTGAACTGACCGACCGATCCCCTCCAATGCGTATACGTAAATACTTTCTCCATACTATCTACATTCCTTTTTCCAATCTCTTTCCTCTCTCTCACTCTCTCTCACTCTCACTCTCTCTAGTCTCATTCAATTGCAGCTAACGAGTGATGACTGGAGGGAGAAAAATAGTGGAATTAAAAAGTTTTTTATTCAAAGCAACTATAAACTAAACAAACATACTCTGCATGATAGAATAGATTCAAAGAGAGGGGCAAAGTATCTGTTTGTGTGTGTGTGTGTGTGTGTGTGTGTGTGTGTGGGAGACAAACATTGACTCTTGCTGAAGTAATGGAAAAACTTTGAGGAAAACTTACCAAAAAAGCAAAAAAATTAGAAAAAATACAAAGGAATCGAAGAAATGGAAAACAACGAAAAAAATAAACCATATTTTTTTTTTTAAGCAACAAATAAAAATTTATAAAAAAAAATATTCTTACAAAAAATAAGGAAAAAAGAAACTTTGTTGCTTATTGAAATTTATTGAGATTTATGCATAATCCTCAATTGGTGGAATGGTGGATGGTCAAGGGGGAACTAACTGACAGGACTAACTAAACTAAAGAGCATGGAATATGAGTAGAGCAGAGCAGAGCAGAGCACAGCTCAGCTTAGGGAGCTAAAATAATACAAAAAGTTTAGCAGCTGTCAATCACAGTCGACTATGACGACGACGACGACGTCGACAAAGCTGCGTACGATGACGGCGATATCCTGGCGATGACTCGTCCAACGCCTGTCGCATGCTCACTTACTTTACTTTGTTGCGTTTTAGCTTTCACTCTCCAGTGACCAATAAAAATGGTCATAATGATGGAAATGGAAATGGTGGAAATGGTTGACTAGTGGCAAAGGCGAGGAAAGGACAACAATGCTAAGGAGGGAGGAGTTGTGTGAAACAGCTGTCCAGGAAATGAGCCACAATTATGCCACCAGTAAGTGTGTCCATTCAGGCAAGCAAACGAATATATAGTATAAGAAGGGACGACGACTCTGCTCTTTCTTAGCTTGGTTGGACTGTATGCTGGTTGAATGTGAGCCGTTAGCATTTAGCAGGAAGTGTAGCCAGTTGTTGTAGTTGAAGAATTCATTTTAATTTCAATTTGTTTCTTATTCCTTTAGCATTGAGAATGATGACGACGACTATGACGATGACAACGACTGAACGAACGATGAAGCCAGCGAAATCAAAATCCAATCTGTTGTCTTGTCGCTCTCTGTATGTCTTTCACTTCTTACTACTGGTATTGTCATTCCTTACCATTTACTTATCAATTCAACAGATTTATTCATTTCTTCTTGTCTTTTTCTTATTATTTCGTTTGTTCAACTTCATCTTCATCTTTGTCTTGTCTTGTTGTTCGGTCAAGTAAGCACACACATACATACTAACAAATAACAAACATACAAGGACAAGGACCTTCCAGATGTGTTGGTTGGGATAGCATGGGTGGGATGGGATGGGATAGTAGGCTAGCGGACTTACATGTATATGGGTCTCTGATCAACAATCCACCCGCTTTAGCATTATTTCATCATTTCGAAGGCTTTTCCGCGTCGTTTCATTGATTGCTTCAGGTTACTCTTCCTGTGTCATCATCTCTCCATCCTTCTTCAAGCCACTTCCGTTGCGTCAGCTGTGCCGGGTTGGTCCGTCCGTCCGTCCATCCATTTTTGGTTGACGCTTGTCGTAAAGGGATTTCTTCAATGTTTCTCTTATTGTTTTTTTTTTTTTTTTTTTTTAGTTTTGTTATTTTTTCTTTCTTGTAAGTGGCTACTGTTTCTGTCATGTTATACCAAACGCTCATTCATCTCCTTCTATTCAATCGTTCATTCAGTCATTCATTCATTCATTCGGTTGCTGCTTGCTGCTCACTTGGCAAATGTTTTATTTATATGTGGACAGCGTTGGTTGCATACTTAACTAAGACTTCCACTTGCCGGCGCCGCCGCCATACCCATGGCATGTCATGTCTTGAATGGTTTTTATACGGGTTCTCAGTTCCTTCTTTCTTTATTTTTATTCCTTCTTACTTTTTACAGGTGTTTTTGTTTTTGTTTTCTTCCTTTGCTGTTGCTGTTGCTGTTCATTGACATATTCTTGGTCTTGGTTTTTATTTGTATCTTCATTGCATACTTTTGTGCGTTGCTTGGTTTATTTTCTCCTTTTTGATTGAGTGAGCGAGCAAGCATCGTGTGTGTGTGTGTGTGCGTGTGTGTGTAAATCCTATCGCAAAAGAATGAAGAAGTGTTTGCTATAAATTAAATACAAAATCCCTTCAATTCTTTCACCCAATTCCTATCTATTTGCCTTTGCAAATAATTCAACATGTTTTAGATTTCCCAAATGGTCATGTATAACGTCATTTTGTATAACGCGCGCATATCCGATTTTCAAATTGAAATCAAAAAGGTGTTTGCTTGTTGTTTGTTGTGGTTGGTTGTGTCATTGATAACATATCAGAAGTTTTTTATTTATTGACCAAAAATACACAACAAAATATTTTGAAAAGGTTTTGAATTTGAGTTTAGTGAATCAAATAAGGAAATCACTTCATTCTATTGATAAATCAAAGGATCAAAGAGGAATATAAGAAATACTTAGATGATATATTAATGAAGATAACTAACAAACAATAGTAAAGTAGAAATTTCCACATTATAGACATCATCAAATATTGTATAGTACAAAGTATTGAATTGTTCGAATTTACCCTGAAGAGCAACGTAGATTCCTCTATTTTCAGAATTTTTATATTACATGTCGCTAATACTTTTGATTCAGAAGATATATTGGCTACATCAAAGGTATTTGGGAGTTCCCCTGCATCACATCTTGACATGACTATCTATCGAACTCTCTTTTAGATTAGTAATTAACATATTATGGCCTGCGACTCTATGGTTACCATAGTATTAGTCAATTTATGAATATAGTATGTTCTAGTCCTCACTAAGTTTGGTCAGTAGTCATGGTGAATGGAGAGGGGGCCGCCGTAGGAATAACATTTTGCTGGAGTTCCGTGCGTCAGTTGACTGTATAACATTTGGTGGCGATTAAAAATCAACCGTAATGACTTTTGACAGTTTGATGGATACAAAGTGGCCGAAAAGTTCTGATACATAAATTTTTTAAGCTTTTATCCACTGTTCTTAAAATCAAATTGACAAAATTCTTCAAATCTTTTAATATAAAAATTATTTCCCGGTCATACGGGAATAAAAGGCAATGAACACGCATATAGTGGAGCAAAGTAAATGGGTTGTTCTCCATGTCTGACAGTCATCCCATGGTCGCATGGAAACACATGGAAAACATTCGTAGCGATACGAAACTCATCCAAAGGCGTGCATATAACCCACTGGTTTAAAACATGTAATCCTTCCAAAACTCTCATCCACTTCCCTGAATTTTGCGATCGTCAAACTTGCTCAACTTTTGTTTGATTGAGAACAGAACACAGTCATCTTACTCACCAACACCTTTTCGATGGTAAAAGCCTTCCTCAATCAAAAACCTCTTGAATGATTGCACAAAACTTGAAACCAATTGAATAAAACTCTTCTGGGACAACCTGCCGTCCACATTAATCAAATTTCCATATCTCCATAAAATATCCTCCTTCATCAAATCCTAAAAGGATTAAAATAAGTTTATTTATTTTATTATCATTATTATTATTATAAGATAGACGAATCAAAGACCTTGTAGATTATTAAAACCAGTAAATAATAATAAAATAAATATCATTTATTTTCCAATGTACATTGTCTCCTTTGTGGCAAACATAAAACACCTTTAAGTCATCTACGAAACTTATTAATTATACGGATTGCATCTCTTATGCCACATGGAAAACACTTTACACAACACACTTCACTTCTACTTCCTTCCTCTACAAAACGAAGAAGCAGCACATTTACTTAACAGTTTAACTTTTCTTCTTTTCTTTTCTTTTCTTTTCTTTTCTATTTACTTTCATTACTGCGCTTTCTTTTTAATAAGTTTTTGTATTTTTGTAAATAATTAAAAAACTAAAAAAAAAGCAACCGAGCGAATTATTAAGAAGAAAAAACATGCCACATTTAGAAACTTCTAACAGTTTCATTGAAAATGAAACAAGATAGTAACAAGAACAACAACAATAATATTAATAGTAAATACAACACCAACAAAATACAATATTAAACGATTTAATCCACTTTAATGCCACTTTGGCTGTTGCAGCGGCACACGTTTGCCATTTTTTCTTCTTATTTTTTTTACTTGTACATTTTCTTCTTAATCTTTTTTCTTTACTTCATCATCATCACTCGTTTTTTTTTTTTTTTTTTGTTGTATTGAAGAAAATATTTTCATTCTTCAATTGCTAACGAGGCGCTTCAGGATTTTTCCTTGTATTTTATTTTATTATTTAACAACAGCGCGCATTTTTGCTTAGAAGCGTTAAAAAGTTTCTTCCTCCACATTTTTTTTTCTTATTGTTGTTATTTCTACACTAAGTACACGGTCACTAAGTTTGTTGGTATTGTTGTTCTATTATTATTATTATTTGTTGTTGTTGTTGTTGTTGTTGAAGCCTTTTAATCCTTTAGGTTTATTAGCAATACAAGGGGAAAAAAAATGAAAAATGAGAGTAGAAAAACAAGCGTTGCCTTCGCTACCCAACCCAACCCCTCTCTCTTCTTTCTTCTTGGTTCATTCTTCAAGGTTCTTTCCTACTTTCTTGTTTTTTTTTTTATATTTTGTTTCGCCTTTTAATTTTAACACGCTCACAAAATAACTAAACTGACTATTAGAATTACTTTTCTTCTTCTAAATATTTTCATATTTTATGAGAAATTTTTCTATTTAAAAATTTATGCGCGCCTCCATTCTTTGTTCTCCTATTAAAATTTTCTTATTGGATTTTCTCATGAGAATTAACAATTTGTTATTATTAATGTTGTTGTTATTGTTGTTCATAAGGAAGGAGAAATCGAAGAAGGAGGATTAGAGAAGAAAGAAAACATCTTCTAACATTGCATTTGAATTTATTATGGGGTTTTGTTTAATTCACCTTAAGATTATAGAAAGGAGAAGAAAGAGATTGGTATTTGTCAAATCTCTGGTGTTTGGTAGCCCATTAACCATGACATGTGTGTGCTTGTGTGAGTGTGGATGGAGATGGTAGATCAAGTATGTCAGTTAAATTCCTGGAGGAGGGACGTCATGATTATGGAAAGGGACTTTTTCCTTTCCTATTGTTAATGGAAGAAGGAATGACTGACTAGAAGGTGTCGGTCTATCTGACGCGTAGTTAAATTTGATTTTGATGTCTTGGGTTTTTTTTTTTTGTTTTTTTGCTTTAAATAAATTAGCTATTTTCATTTTAATTTGCATTTTTGCTACTTCTTCTCATCGTCTTTTTCTTAATACAAAACAATTCAATCTGAAAAGCAAAGAGTGATGAATGAATGAATAAACAAAATAACAAAATTATTTTTAGACCTCGAGGGTGAATAAGAATTACAGATGAAGATGACTAACAAGTGACTGAATGACTGACTAACTTACAAAGCAAAAGTGATGTCGTGTGTGTGTGTGTGTGTGTGTGTGTGTGTGCTTGTGTATGGTAAAATGGAAAAGTCATTTTCGCTTAAGTGAATTTTCACAAACATTTGTGTGTGTGTGTGTGTGTGTGTGTGGCATGCAAAAAATCACTGTCACATACAGGAACCCACACGTGTGTATCTATATGCGCTTAGAACTTGCCACACGACATAATTATGCCAAAAGCAAAGCAGCACAACATTATGTATGTGGTAACTGACTGAATGAGTGAATGAATGAAAAAAGGAAAGGCTGGCTGAGAGTGGGTGAGTGGGGGAGGAGGATGAGATACAACTGACTACTGTTGCGCGAGTTGGCGAAATAAATAAGCAGTTAATGCTTTTATGCAAATTTATGCCATTAACGAATGATTTCTTTATTTTTTTATTTTTAAACAAATTTGTCACTCGAAACAAGTTACCCACTCACTCACTCAACTCAATTCAACTCAACTTTTGATCTAAGCAAAAAAAAATTCATTTTATTCTCCTGCATCTCGCGTACCACAAAAACTGAACCAAACCAAACCAAACCAAACCAAATGAATTGAAATGAAATTCAAAGTAAAAGAAAAGGAAAAGCAAAAGCAGCAAAGTTTGAATTCCAAAAATTTCATTTCAAAGCAAAAGCTTCTTGAAGACCCTCACATATTTACCATATTGCTTTATTTTTTTTTTTTTTTGTCAATGTGTCTCAATGTTTCTTTTCCACTTGTAAAGTGCAAGTGAAATTTGTCTCAAAAATCTTCTGGGATATTAAGGAAATTCTGTGTTTATAAATATGCATAGCTTAAAATGATAAAGAAAATAAATGGATGGGGGAATGGGAAGGGGCAAATCTGACTAATGGAGGCAAAGTGTCGGGAAAAATATCAAAGTCATTGAAAATTAAAAGTAATTTGTTTTGTTAAAACGCCCAAGAAATCATTGACATAAACAAAACATAGACAAAA
Organism: Amiota mariae; assembly: GCA_035041805.1. Classification (NCBI taxonomy): domain Eukaryota; kingdom Metazoa; phylum Arthropoda; class Insecta; order Diptera; family Drosophilidae; genus Amiota; species Amiota mariae. The sequence continues at coordinate 1,623,093 of JAWNKV010000325.1, forward strand.
GAGCAGCAGCAGCAGCAACACAGGCAGCAGTTTGTATTGTGTAAGTGGCAAAGTAAAAATGAAAATAAGTAAAAACGGCGGTGAAGGATGGATGGATGATAAGTAGGAAATTGTGAGTGATATATTTCACAGAGAGAGGGATAGGAAAATTATACAGACAAACTGAAATTTGATACTCATTACATCTTTCATTTGCTTTCTTTCTTGACTGACTGATTGATTTATTTCTTATGTTTCACTTGAGCTTTTGATGATGATGTTTATGTTTCAATTAAATAATGACAGCCTAAAAGTATGCAATATTTAAAACAAATGCATGCATTCATTGTATATTCCTTAATTCTCTCTTATTATTATAAGTACTACATAGTTACCCTTGCTTTATCTTCTCTTCTCTGTGTGAGCAGCAAAAAATATAAAGAGTTACAGAGATGACGAATTTTTGTTGCATAAAAGAATCAAGTTGCATGATGAACTCTGTGTGTGGCTGTGTATCATAAATACATTCATCTATCATTGAATATTTAAGTAAATAAATGATTGAATAAGTGAATGATTGAATGAGTAAGTGATTGATTGATTTAATAAAAATCAATGCAATCATGCATTCATGCAGAGAAAATATATTTTCAAAATAACAAAATAAAATTTTATGAAACATTTTATCATTGCAATACTACGAGTACATGAGACTAAAAGGAATTTTTGTTATGAATTTTGTTAAATAACAAAATGAAAATAATATTGCAATATATTTTTATTTATTGATTTTTATAAAAAATTTATTTCATTTTGAAATATTTTAAATAATTTATTGTAATAAAATTGAAAAACACACACAAAAGGTTTCCCACTGACTTTTACAGTTTAGTTTTTAGTTACCTTAAATCAATGTAATCAAAGGAGATATTGTTCTGTTATGGGGGAGGTCAATAATGGATACTCATAAGAGACTTTAGAGAGAAAGAAATAGTACAAAATTCATTTCGATGAATTTATATTTACAAATACCAAATATAAAGTCATTGTTACTTGATGATTAATCATAATACAATTGCTTATCTTAAACTACTTCAACTGTTCTAAAGATTGCAACATTTGGTTGTAGAACACAAGTCCAAATTGAATTAAAGCAGGGCTGTTCAACACTGTCTGCATGAGGCCCAAATTAAGAATGAGTGCGGCCCAGATGTGACCCAAGTGACACTGTGAAAAAACCTTTTATTTAATCGTCAGAAGGTTTTTTTGTTGTTGTTTTTTACAACTCTCAACTCACCTCTCTCCTCTTTTTCCAATGCATCCGAGGGAACTTAAAATTTTGGATATCACTGAATTATAAAGTCGAAAGGACCTAAAAGACCACACAGAGGCCTGGTAGACCTAGTAATCTTGCCCAATACATCAAATTCAAAAGAGTTTTGGGGTTTGAAGTTCCAAAATGTACACTTTTGATTGGATTTCAACGTGTTTCTTTTAAGATAAACATCTTAATTATAATAAAAGGCAACCCTAATACTGTTTTCAAATAATTTTGTATATACTCAGCAGTCAAAATTTACATTTTTATCTAAAAAAATGTAATTAATATTTAAAATTTTATTGAATTTTATTACAAAATTATTTTTTGCATAAACTTAAAATTATTTTTATTAAATATTAATTTAATTTCTTCTTTTTCTTTTCTTTTCAGGTGAGTTTTCTTCATAAATATTATTATTGTTATCTAACCTTCTTCATTAATCGTCTCATGTAAGTTGAACATAATCATTAATATGAGAATTAAATTGATAATTTTTTTTTTGTTTTACAAATTTTTATCAACAAATAAAGAACAATCAATGCAAATAATAATAAAATACTATTGAGAAAATAAAGAAAGATATCAATTTCAATTTTAAGTGATTTATTTGCTAAGGAAAACCATTTAAGCATCCATTTTTTTTAAGAGAAATACGCGAGGCCACAATCTTCTGTTTGTTGTTTTGTGATCTTCTTGTTTACTACTTTTTTATATTTTGTTTGTTGCTTCTGATTGTTTGTTTGTTTATTATTTTAAAGTTTTTACTTGATTTGTTTGTTATGAAGAAATCATCTTATTTGTTGTTATGTTGACGGATATTTTTGCTTTTCTTCGCTCATTGTATGTTGTTTGTTGTTGAAAATTGATTGCATACAAAAAGTTTTGCATATTTTGCAAACTTTATTATTAGCTTTGGCAACGACTTAGAGTGAAAGTTTTTGTTTTTTTAACATTTCTTGTTGTTGTTATTTTTCTTTATAATGTTTTTGTTCCATATTCTGTTGTTGTTATTGTTGTTGTTGCTTTTGTTCTATATAATTGTTGTTGTTATTTGTGTACTTGGACCTTGTCTTGCTTGCTTGATTGGTTAGTTGGTTAGTTGATTGTTGTTAAAGAAAGAAGGAAGGAAGGATTTTTGTGATTATTATTATTTTTTATTCAGAAGAATTTCCATTTTTCCCTAAAAAAAAAAAAATGTATTTAATTTATTACAATTTTTTAATTCTCTTCTATATGTTATTTTAATTTTCTTGGATTTTTTTTTTTTTTTTCTTTATATTATTATGGCATAATACATTTTAACATACAAGAGAAGAACACAAACGAGTCACAGTGAAAATTTGTTTAACCACAAAACGTGCAACGTTGCAAAACGCAATCATTTCATTACTTTTCTTTTGCGGTTGCACCACAAACTGAAATCCAATAACAAAAACAAAAACAACAATAACTAAATTAAAATAAAATAAAATAAAATAGCAACAACATAAGAGAGAATAGAGAATAAAGAAAGAAAGAAAGAGTGAGAGGATGAGTAAGAAAGGTTTATAAGGCTGAAGAAGAACTTGTTTCTTCATTGATTCTACTTATATGCAACTACCCACCATCATCGTCATCATCATTGTCTGTGTCTGTGTCTCCTTTTTATGTACGTGTGTGTTTATGCATTGAAAAACCAAATTGAAATAACCACAAATTGATATAACAACAACAAAAAGAACAAATATGAACCACAACAACAAGAATTAACAATATTTTCAATCAAAGAATGGAAAAATAATGAAGAACAATCCCAAAGTTAATGCAACAAGAATCAACATATTAAAAAAATAGTGCGCCACCCACTAGTGGAAAAACTACTTGAATTTGAGTGGAATGTAGAAGAGTTAAAAAAAAAAATTAAATAAATCCGCTTAGCAACAATAAAATCTAGTCAAATACTAGTCTTTCTTCAAATGGAAAATCCTTTCTAAAATTCTTTAGCAACAACTTGCAACACAAGCAAGCAAGCAAACAAACAAACAAACAAGCGAATCATGCCACCACAAAACATAAGAAACTTCATAAAATGTGAAGAAAAGAAAATAGAAAAAAGAAATATTATAGTAAAATCAACAATTGCAAACTTGCCGCAACTTCATTAGGGTCAATAAACGCCATCAAAGCAAAAAATTGCAGTTTGTCATGCAGCAGCAGCAGCACAGCAACAAACAATCCAAAGCCGGCAAAATGCAATAAACTCTCAAGTCTTTAGACTTACTAGAATCTCTCAGGTCTTTAAGTCATCAAGTCAATGCGACGCCAACTTCTTGCCACTAACCACATGCTGCCACCATTATCATTATCTTCCTCATCATCATCATCGTCATCGTCATCATCATCATCATTCTGTCTTTTAAATTCTCGATTCGCTTCGTTACTCTGATTTGTGTCTTTCATGGTTTTATGCCATTGACTTGGGCATACATACGACTTACACGTTCGTTTCTAATGCTTAACTGCTGTGTACCGATTCAAGTTCTTCTCGATGAGCCAAATTCTAGTTTTTTCTATGCAATTCGCAATTTAACTTATGATTATTCAACTTCTCTTCTTCTACTATATGAAGTGTGTTGGCTGCATATATTTCAACGTCTGGTTCACACACTGATCATGATGATGATAATGATGATGATGAAGATGAGGAAGTTGAACTTCAAGTCGTTGCAATGATGCTGTTTCTCTAAGCCAGTGGCTCGCTCTTAAACTTATGTCAGTGATTGCAAACCCAAATTGTTTCATTTACTTCAACACAAATCTTTATGGAAGAGAAAAGTTGATGTTGATTTTTTCCTCATGATTTCTATTTTAAATTGAATGTTTTAAAAATCTTTATGCTGGAGAAGAAGTGACTCTTCTTCAAACAAAAGTCACTCACCTTAAACTTGAATTCTCCCTCTATAATCGTAGACTTTTGCTTAAGAACCACTGCTCTATGATGATCATACATAATATCAATCAATGATTATCTTATTTCATGTAATCATGTTCAATAATGACGTTGAATAATATTTTTGCCGCTTTTAGTCATTGAACATTGAACATGTTTTGATTTTTGTCATGGCCAAGGCTTGTTTTTGTTGTTTACCTTCTTCTTTTTTTTTTAAATTGAAAAAACGTCTTAGATCAGCAACCAGATTTGCCGTCTATTCGACTGTCTGCCTGTCTGTCTGTCTGTTGGCCTCCTGATCGATCAGTTTTGTTTGTGTCTGCAATTTTTGTTACAAATAATTTTGTTGTGCAATTCATGAGAAAGACATTTTCAAATGTAATTGTACTACTATGTAATACAGTCGGAAGAGAGAGAGAGAAAGAGAGAGAGAGAGAGGGAGACTGGCGGATCGCAATGGTGATAACTTTAAACATTCACACTTTGGTGTGACAAGTTGTTTTTTTTTTCATTTTTTTTTTTTATTTATTTTGGTGCTGTGATATTTTTTTGACTTTGGATGGATTTATGTTGTTTGAATGTTGTAATTTTTCTCATGGTTAGAAGTTGTTTTGTTGCGGTCTTTGCCAAAATGGTCAATGTACTCACTGTCTTGGAAGAGTCTTTACTCTTGCTCACCTCTTCTCTGTTACTACAACTAAGACTAAGACTGATTTTGATGTAACTTGTGATGTCGGCGTTCTATCTTTTTTCACTACTCAAGTAAGTAAGTTGAATAAGTGACTGAGTGGTTTGACTTGTCTAAAACAAGTTCTAAGTAAGCTCTTTCTTTTTGGTATTCTTTCTTTGTTTTCTCTATGTGCGTCTGACTGTAGTTGTTGTCTAACTATCTGAATGGCTGTCTTTACTGTCTTTGGCATTCCTCATCACTTTGGAACGCATTTCTGCTGTTGCTTCTTGTTGTAAATCTGCATTCTTGTGAGGCCATTTAAATGCTGATTTTCAAGACAACACGAAAGCAGCAATGTCTGCCTGCAATATTGAAGAGGCAACAAGATACAAATAACCAAACAAAATAACTATCAGAGACGTTGTATCTAACACTTGGTTTATTCATCATCATCATCATCATCATCATCATCATCATCATCATCATCATTATGATGTTAGTATACGCCATCATGTCTGTCTTATTGTTGTGATATTGTGATGCACACACGCGCGTTCATTTTGCCGCCGGAAGTTGTTTATCTGAGCCGCCATTTATTTTTGTTTTCTTCTTCTTTATCATCACCATCACCATCATCATCATCACTTCATACTTGTTCAACATTTTGATTGCTTCAACAAATGGTAGTTCCCACTTTTGATATCATGTTGTAGACTGTTCGTCGGAGCTTTTCCCTTAATATTACAAAAATTTAAACATTTTCTCCTACTGTAAAAAGGAAGGAGGGTCCTTTCAATGTTGATGATTTCGTAGGGAGCTTTTCTGTTAAGAATTTCTCCTGCAAACATTTTACTCCTACTTGATTAAGTATAACAGTTTTTAGTTCCAAAGGAGAAAGAAAGTTTAATATTTAATTCTCTTATATTATTTGATGTTGACTCCTTTCTCTTAACTTTAGCAAGCATCCTTTATATTTGGGATTTCTGTGTTTTTTTTTTTTTTTTTTTGTTAAACACAACCGGTTTTGCACACCAGTTGCGCATTTATTATGCATGGAAGCTACTTTTGGCACTGGTCACGTGATATTTACTCTTGTTTTCTAGGGTTAACTAACCAAATTGGATGAAAAGATTTGGCAAAAGATTATTTTTGTAATTTGTATGATGTTCCTTTTTTGTTAATAGATAATAGGAATAATGGATAGGGAGATGTCTAGATATGTGAATAAATATGTGTACAGATAGATGAATAAATTACATGGTTACATGATTTCTATGCACTGCGACTTGATAGGTCTATTGCTGCAATGCCATGCCCCTGTTTTTTTTTTTTTTTTTTTTATGAGATGAATGAGATATTAAAGGTCTTCATAGAATTCACTAACTCCACATAAAGAGTCTCACTTCCATTCATCACATTTGCAACTAGTTTCTGAGGCAATAGCCAACTTATTCAAGTGGTAGATGAGCTTACACTTGAAATGCCCATGAGGATACTCTTCTTAAATCTCAGCTTGCTCTTCATTCTTAGCTCTTTTGAGTTAAAAGATTCCCATAAGAGTTTTAGATTGCCAATGGATTTCCCAGATCTACTTCTTTGGGTCTAGGAAGGTGGATAAATATAAGGATCTTTAAATTTACTTTTCTTTCGTTCTCATCTTTCTTATACTTTACTGAGGCTACTGTTGTCTATATAACTTTGTTTTTTTTTGCCAATACTTATTTGTCTTGGATTGATCTTTTATACACATTTTGTTATTCTTTTTATTCCTTTTTCTGCGATGCAACATTTTCAAGTGATTTCTGTTCAGTTTATATATATAAATCTTGCAAGTCTGTTGTCTGTCTTGTCCCTCTTTTGTTTTGTTTTGATTTGGTTTATTTTTCTGTTTTTTTTTTTTTTTGGTTCAATTTTTATGTTTCCTTTTTTGTGTAAGTAGTCGTCTCTCTACTACTATTGTGAACAACTTCGATTGCAAAATGAACGCAGCTCGTTAAACCTTGGCCTTGAGGCCCTTAAATGGTTCGCATGTTGGAGTTTTTTTTATTTTTTAAAGTCTTTTTAACTCTTCATTTTATGTGTATGTGTGTGTGTGTGTGTGTGTGTGTGTGTGTGTGTGTGTGTGTGTTGCCAAAATCGTTCTCATGCATCTTTTCGGTCTCGTTGCATATATGTATGTTGTTGGTCTTGTTGATTGGCCCGATGTCTGTTCTTTATATGTCTGTGGGTTTTTTTTTTTGTCTCGCTGTGGTATGTGCCAAGTGAAGCCAGTTTATTTTTGAATCTTGAATTTTTATCAGAGAGAAAGAGAGAGAGAGAGAGAAAAGCACCAAAGGCTGGACGCCAAGTCAAGTTTGCTATCGAGTGAGTTTCCCTTTTTTCATCTCCTTGAACTTCTCTTGATTGGTGTTCATATAGATTTAGCTTCATCACAACATCGTTTTAATTCACTTTTTCCTCTCCATTTTTCTTCAATATTTTACTTTTCCTACTGCTTCTTATTTTGCTTGACTGCACTTGGTCATCATTGCAGCAGCAGCAGCAGCAACAGGGAAGCATAGAATTAAAGCCATCACTTCTTTCCCTCCACTTGGTGGCATGCTCTCACTTTTGTCGTTAACAAACTAAATTAACCCGCTCAGTTTCTGGGCAAGACAGACAAGTTGCCCTTGGTTTATTCTGTTCTGTTCTGATCTGATCTGGTTCAGTCTTTGCAGTCTGTGCCGTTTACCTTCTTTGTATGGAAAGTAGCCAACAAAATATAAAAATCAGAAAAATAAAAACAAAACAGTAAGGATAAAATATAATAAAAGCAAAAGTTCGTGACTTTTGTTGTTGCCAATTTTGAAATTTATGCCATAATCTCATTGTGGCATACAACAAAACAAGATTTTTGTTTTTGTTTTAGTTTTAGTTGTAGTTTGCTGTTTCTTGCATCAAATAATACAAACTCAAAATGTGTAGCAAAATGGAGAAAGAAAGAATAAAAGAAAAGCAGAAAAGAAGTTCAAGTCTAAAATCCTTTAACTGAAGCTCATTAGCAATTACTTTTGTTCAACTCTCTCTCTCTCTCTCTCTCTCTGTCTCTCTGCCAGGTAATCCGCCATAGAAACGAAATGCTATTTATTATGGAACATTAAATGAAACAAAAGAAGGTTACCAAATATAAAAACAATTTCTTTTTTATGAAATTTAATCTTTATAAATCAAAAAATTTAAATCCACTTCTATGTCGAAAGATGATGGTGATGGCGTCCAAGTTTTGTGTTTTGCTCCTTGACTTTATTTTAATCAAAAGGAAAAGGTTATTTCAGTAAACGCACATAACAAGTTGCTGAAGAATTAAATAGAAATTTGAAATTTGTAGCATGAAGTAGGAGAGATGAGTTTAGGAAGGATGATCCAATAAGAATAGGAAAAAATTATGATGATAACTTTAGAGAAAAATCTTGATATGAGTAGAAATGATTCCTGATTTGATGATGGCGAAAGTGTTAATTTTAAGTCAATCTTCATTTGCCTAAATCTGAATTTTACTATTTCTGCTTTCTTTTTCTAAAAAAAAATTTTATTCTAGTCTGGTCAGCTTTGTATGAATTCATGTTGAAAAATTCTTATCTGAGCCTTTCTTATTTGGTATTTATTTCATAATAAACCACAAATTTATTTATTTTTGTCTTTGTTGTTGTGATAAGGATGATGATTTCAATATTCCAAATTAAATATGAAACCAGAAGCATCGCATCATAACCAAATAACGCAAGGAAATCCACTTGCAATAAGAGTCGCACAGAGTGGCCAAAAGAGTGCCTCAAGTATTACCCAATGACCCCAAAAAATTTGTTTTTATTGAATGACGACGACACTTGAATATAACACGGACAAGAAGAAGAAGAAGGAATAGAGTGATGACAAGTAGTGAGCAGCATCAAGGCAAAGCAAAAGTGGAAGAAAAACAAGAAAATTCTTAACAGGACACTTGACCAATGGAGAGAGAGAGAGAGGGATAGAGGGAGTGAGTGGTGACGGCGCCAAGAGAAGTTTTGTTCAAGTGCCAGAACATCATGAGCCTATATAGTATAAAAGAAAGATGAAGAAGAATGAAAGCATAATTTCAACAAATCATGCTAATGAAAAGGCAACGAAGAAGGCTCCTTCTGGCATGGCATGAAGGCGTTTTGAATCCTGCGACAATAGAAGATGCCTAAAATCACAATTCGATGGAAAAATCAAATTGAAATAATACAAAAACAAGCGCAGAACAACGTAAGGACATCAAAATGATGATGATGATGATGATTATAATGTCGAAAGAGAAAGAGAAAACAACAAGGACAACGATAAGGATAACGATAATCGTGTCAGCCAACAAATAACAAGAACAACAATACAGTAAATCAAACCTTTAAGAGGGTCGCCATCATCCGGTCGCCCGCATACCAAAATGCCCACTTGAGATGTCAACAAGAAGGCAGGATATTGAAATGGATGAAGGACTATCCCTACAAA